>JAAAKE020086201.1:0-22062 GCA_010014785.2 Anisolabis maritima | reverse complement strand
GACGAGATCTCTCCACGGGGTGCCTTCATTTAAAGGATATCCTATGGTTGTGGCTTTTTTTGCAAAGTAGTCAACTAATTCATTATTTGGATTGCCGGAATGTGATTTTACCCATGATAATGTAACAGATTGATTGTTTTGGAAAAGTGTTTTCAATAGTGTTGCAATTTGAATTTGAATAAAGTATTTTCGGTTTGTTGATATGAACTAAAAATTGATATTAATAAATAAAAGATGTCAAAAATAAATATTTTGTAGTTAAATAGTCAATTGGCATTAGGGGAGGGGGAAGGAGGGGTCCTTCATTTATACACTCCACACATAAATCCATCCACGGGCACCTTTCAGAAGAAATATCTATATCAAAAATAAGTAAACATCTTTTGTTTAGTCATAATAATAAGGAGCGATGCATAAAATCCAAAAATGTTAAATTTTATAGTAAAACTTGAAGAAATTTTGTGATTTTGGTTTTCATGTACATATTTAATTATTTTTAAGACGAATCAAAGGATGTATTTATTCGCTTATTTTTGATACGCATTGTATATTGATAGAGAAAGAGGGGGAGGGAAATTTATTTAATTTTTTAATTATTAAATTAAATTGACTTATACAATATATGAAAATAAGTAAAATTTTTATTTTTTCCAAGTTTTTTAGAGGAAGTGAGTTTGAGCCCTCTGAGCCCCTCCCCTTTCCTATGCCACTAGTCAGATATAGAGCAGTGATTCCCAACCTGTGTTCAGCGGGGCACTATTGTTCCGAAAGCATTTCGAAAGTGTCACGTGATAATTGGATACATTTTAAGATATTGCTATTATTATCGTATATAAAATACCTATTTGTGTGTGAAATATGCTTCGGATTTATTTATTTGCAATTGGAAAAATCTAAAGTTTATCATGTTAACCAACAAAAAAACTCAAGAAAAGAAAGTTTAACATGAAAAATAGAGTAGCCTTGTCTTGTATACGTCACAACATTGAAGAAATATGTTCAAGTTTCCCATTAAATGAGTTACTTGAGCAAAAATATTTTTTCTCTCTTATATTCTAAATATTATTAAAATATGACTAGAAATATTGTGTTGAGCTTATAACTGTCCAATCTTAATAAACGATGGATATAAAAGATAAACTTAATTCATTTTAATTTGCAAAAAAGATTTTGCACACGATAGGGTTATGCGCTTGAGAAAAGGAAGACATGTTCAAAATAATCAAATTTTGTCGCCAAGTTAAAATCTCGCATTGATTACAATACCTTCCCTTCCTTTCTAAGTCGTTTGATAAAAAACATTTCAATTTATTATAAATATATCTTATTCTGATTGTGATTGGATATATAGGAAAGTATCAAGACACTTTTCGAAAAAAAATAAATAATAAATACATATTTATGAATTATTCTGGAATATTTCTCCATATCATGAAACAAATTAGAAAAATATTTTTTTTAATACGTGTATAACTATATATTGATAAAATTTATTATCTCTTCTTCCTACATTTTAGATGCAAATCAACTTTTTTAATTGAATATCATTGAACTTATTAATTTTAATAAGATTTAGTATTTTCCTTTTAGAAAATAATGATCCTTCCAAAGTGGGTGTCTTTTTTTTATTTAGTTGGTATAATTGGATATCTTGATAAAATTCCAGAATTCAAAAACGGGGTGACTCCTCTCTCTCTCTTCAGGAATTTTGTATAGTTGTATAGAGTAAATCATTAGTTTGGCTCTGACCTGGGCGGGTCTTCTTCTTCACCTTCAGTAGCGTGCGTCCGTCCGTCGTCCTGTTTTGGGTTCCAAACCAGCAGCCTGCGCTAATGGCCGATTGTTTCGACAACCAAACAATGGACATTGTCCTCGGCCAAGAGGAGAAAAGCCTCTTCTTCTTTAGGTATTCAACTAATACTCACGAGCACGACCTGAGCACCCGGGCGCGTAATTTCTCTGCTCTACTCTCAATCTCAATCTCTATTCTTGAACAAGAAGGGCTAATTATGGCGGCAATTGAGTGCCCCAATCTAAAGTCAGTCAGCCCCTTCGGGCCTTTTCAAAAAAAAAAAAAAGAATTGCGCTATGCAATTAGGAATGAATTATGAAATTGCACCGTTTTGTTGATATTATTTCTCTCTCTCTCTCACTCTCTTATTCCTTCAGGTTAAAAATATAAATTCATTAAATCTTGTCACAATGAGAGCAGAATCCTTTCTAAAAAAGATACTTTAATATAAAAAAAATATATGGAATCCGGCAAAAAAAAATATAGCCTACTCCAATGGTATTTTGTCTTCGCATTTTTAATTTGTTGACTTTGAATGAAATTTCAAAAAAGAGAAATGGAAAATGCACGGTTTTAGAGGAAAGGAAAGAATATGGGAGGGTGACCATCTGGGGGTGAGACCCTTGAAAACGAAAAATACAGCAGCAGAAAAGCTTAACAAAAAAAACTGTAAAACAACTTCAGAGCGGGAAATATTTTAGACAAAAATTCCAGGGAAAAATGTATGTAGGAGATGCTCAGCTAAGAGGATAATCTGCAGATTAAGGATCTAAAGTTGCAATTCAACTCAGCTCCAGCTTGTCTCAAAAATCATCCATCCAGTCCGGGATAAGAAAGTGAGAGAGAATCTCAAACACCCAATTCATAATGGCCTAAGTCCTAAAATCAAATTAAAATCCATCCACTTCTTATACCTGAAAAGATGCAAAGAATTGCAACAATATTTTGTTTTGATTTTTCTGATACACTGGCCGATGCGCATTTCTAGTAACACTAAATAGTGTGATAATATTACTCAAAGGTGTATTATTAAGGAAAAGGAACTTTAGAAAGCAATATTTAACGAATTGTCCAGTCGCGTATCTCTCAGATAAGGCGAAATTAAATAAGGGTTAAGGGCTGCGAAGCAGGTCAAAATAAAACTTGCCAAAACAAAAGATAATTTTCATTTGACCTCTTTTTTTAGAACTGAAAAGTTTTATTTTTATATAATTTTATTGAACATTAAACCATTTATTAAGTTTTGCCATTCAACAAAGAGATTCACTGGAAATTTGACTTTTTGAAGATTCCCCCTTTTTATTAAAGAGAGAAGAATCAAATCTGCGTCAGACGTTAATGCTCATCTCGTTCTTTCACCTACCATCCAATTTGTGAGATTTTTATATTATAAAAATTTTTTTAAATATTACTTGTAAAATTTTCTAAGATATCATAGGTGCTGATGACGAGTGCGATCGATACTCGAAACGTTGACAAATAAATCAACTTTTTATTTATATCTTAAATAAAAATAAGAGCCCCCACTCCGCAGAAAGGTTAAAGATGTTGACATATTGATAACCATATGTGAGTTTGGATCCCAAGTGGGATGTCCCCCATGACAATTGGATATCAATTTATATAAATAAACATGCCTGGATAATCGTATCGTAACTTGAATTTGTTTAAATTCCATTTGAAGTCTTAAAAGAAAAAAAATTTGTTTGATTTGGATTTGACACATCCACTAAAAGCTTAAAATTTCAACCTGAATCAATTACTATAAATTGAATGAGATTAGTTAGTTAAAAGAGTAGAATAAAATGGTTTTGTCCTCAGCGGCATTTCTAATGCTAAGGACATGATCCCACTAGGATAAATAAAACTGGATTTTCCTCCCACCAACCCTTTTTTTTTCAGGATTGAGCTATAAAAAAGGAATCAAAGGTCATGGGACGAAAATTTGAATACTCATATGGGATGTTTTATTTATTAAACAAAAAAAAATTCTTCCCACGCTTCATTTCTAAGAAAAACTCTTCCCTCTGAGGTCATAGGTCAGATGGGAATCAATTTATTAGATGAAAATAAAAAATAAATAAAATTGTTTTTTTATTTTATCTTTTTTCGGCATCTGAGGCCATTTAGACTCAGTCCTTATTTATTTATATTATTGGTAATAAAATTGTTACTTTATTTATAAAAAAAAAAATTAATATCTATTATATATTTTTTTCAATAAAATAAAATTTATTATAAATTTTTGCTAAATTTTGACTAAAAAATTTTTGTTGCTTTATGGAGAGAGCGGATGGTCATTTAGAATTATCTCGAAATCCCCGGGTGAATTAAATCCTTAAACGGCAATTAACAATCACCTTCCTGAATTTCTGATCAGCTGAATTTTTGTTCCGCTTTCTCACTTTTACTAAGTGTAATATTTGGTTTTCATTGATTTCAACTCTCGAAATTCGCTAGTTCTGGTACTTAAAATATGAAACATCTTAGGGCTTAGACAATTTATCATCTTCATAGGATTCAATTCTAATATTTTAGAGCTCAAAATTTTCCAACCGCTGAAAAGAAGTTTCAAACGATTAACTCTCTTCATCAAACGGAGTTAAAATAAAATTTTGTTTGAACCACAGTCACAGCTGTTTTTTTTTTTTTTTTTTAATTTTGATAATTCTTTTAAGGCATCATCCATTTTATTCTTCTATAACATAAAGACTTTTAAACGGTATATATTATATTTTTATGGTACAGTTATTTAATTATATCAATTGATTTACATTACATTTTCATCGGATTGTCTGGGACCCGAACCCACACCCCTTGGCTTTTAAGGTTATCAATATTGACAATGTGTGTATTTAAGTAATTTGGTATCCAATATAATTTAAATAAATTTTTGTCGCTTTGGACTGAAAGCGAACCAATAAACATCTTATTTAAAATAGCATAGGCGAGGCGAAGAGGAACAGCTACTGAGATCATTTCTATTAAGCAAGGTCAAGTTCTGCAGAACCTCGGATAGGTGGCCTTCGAGAGGCAGAGAGTAGAACGATCGTGAAAGCCATCGATTAATACGAATGTTTGAAAATATTATAGTAAAATTGTATCTATAGTCAAAATGACCCCTGAAGCCAAATTGACGAGAAATAAAAAAAAATTACAAATAGAAACCCGGGATTTTGAAACATTGTAGCAAAATAGTTTTATTAAATGGACTTTTGTATCTCCCCACCCCCTTCCTATATAATATGAGAGTTAGAAATAAAGAGTGTAATATAGAACGGGAAAGGTATTGATTTATTTAGAAAGGAACATATATATTAAAACAGGAAATATATAAATATAGGATCTCTATGGGAGGGGTGGCAAACAGCTTGACGGAAGAAATCTGACCGATCGTGAACACCTAGAAGAAAAATGGATTTTTTAAAATTTCTTTTACGACATTTTTAGACTCCGCCGTAAAACTGATTAAAAACATAACATAACTACTCATAAATAAAATAATTTTTTATTTGTTAAATTATTATTATTATTATTATTGAGAGTAAAGGCCTAAGACGATGAAGAAGTCTTTTAAAAAATAATATTTATTTCAACTTCATGTCTACTTCCATTTTCTGGATATAAATCTATTTTTGAAAGTTTTATGAAATATTAATAACTTAAATTGCTATCACTTTTTTTTTTGTAGAAGAGGAGGTGTTGGATTGGTCACCCCTGCTCTATCGCACTCCAACATATATGACAGCCCAAATGTCCAATTTTTCGATTAATTGCTCCAGAGCATCTCTAGAGCGGATCACGCCTATGCTGAGTTGTTAATTTTTATTATATTCTGGAGCAATTAATCGAAAAATCCGCTAATTGGTTATTTGGGTTGCCTACCTAATTATGAATTTATGCACCCAAGGGAAAGATTTAGAAACAAATTTCCTCCAGACGCTGTATACTCTAGCTACGCCACTGAATGATTTTTTTTTAATAGAAGAGGCGTTTTCAGCGTGATGAAAAAAATTTCCCTCTATAAATTTTAAATTCCCCATCAACACTCTAAGAGACAAATAATGATAATAATAATTCTTCCCTCCTCTTTTTTTTTGCTGCTCTATCATATATTTTCCTCTCGTTTTATCGATAAGCTAGCGTTCTATTAAAAACTGCACACAGCGACCGACCGACCGGCCGGTACAATTTATAGACTATCACCGATCAAAAAATTGCATGCATCATACAAAAATTCACGAGGAAACATTTTTTTTTTATTGTGAATATATAGTATAGAATATAGGTACACGTGAAAAAAAAAAGAATATAGAATAGGTAGTTATATATATCGGCGGCAATGATTAAAATCGGTGTCGTTTATTAAAATAACTGTCAACGGGAGGGGTGAGAGTCGATGTGTGCGTGTGCGTGTGCGTGTGTGAGTATTGTGTTCACCGACCGCGAAAGCTAATGGACCGCCTGTTATCGAGATTTATCCCTCCGAGTCTACACTCTCGCAAACGCGCCCTATATATACAACTCTGCAAATAAATTGCACCGCAAAACTAAATTTGCCCTCTTTTTTTTTCTATTTTTTTGACGACATAATAAATGTTTAAAGTTAAAATGGCAAAAAATGCAATATATATATATATATATATATATATATATATATATATTTGTTTTAATTTTTTAAAGTGCTTAAAAAAAATGCAAGTAATAAAATGAAACCAGCATTAGAGTTATTCAAGGGGAGGGGGGTGTTGTTCTTTTTAAGAGGAAAATAATAAAGTAAAAAAGTTTATAAAGTAAATAAATAATGGTGACATTAATAAAGTTTTTTCTATAAGTAGGGGAAAATTAACATCTGGGTTGACCATCTCATCTCATCAAAGAGAGAATTGACATTCCTATAAAACAAATTCAGTTGAACGGGTCGTTATGAAAGCTTCAGATATAAATTTCTCAATGAGTGGGTTGATGTTTTGCCGATCAGAAGCAAGGTGAGGAAGTCAGACAGTTGGGTAGCCTTTATCGAAATAAAAACTGCCAAGGAATGAAATGTTCGGGTTTTAATTAAATAATTTAACAGGAAGAGGTTGGGTGGTGATAAATGCAAAGGATAGAGGAGTGCATCATCATTTGTAAGGGTTAGGATGAGGGAGATCGGCTTCGTCCCAAACTTAAAATATCAATCGGAAAAAAATATGCAAATATGAGGCGCGTCAAAAAACGCCAAAGCACTCACAATGACACGTCATCTCCACTTGCTACATATTTTTTTAACTAGGGACAAAGCCCACCCCCTAACCCATGTTATGTGAATCGAAATATTTGCGAAATAAACGACGTAAAGGGGATGGATTAACTCTGCTTTTTTTTCTCCTCTCTTTAAATAATTCGGAGTATAAACTCATAGAGTAGAAACTAGATGCTCCTGATCTCAGTCATCCAAATCATGACGAGAAGGGCAAAGCTTTTTTATATATGTTTCAATAAAATTATTTTTTATTTTTTAATACTTGGCCAAATTGATATATTTATTTTCTTAAAGTCCGAATTTACTAAATACGTGTCCACAGCTTAAAAAAAATTGATTCGTCCAGCTTATAATTCAAACTGGAATGAATGGATGAATCTAGACAATCGGAGAAATCCTAGAAGACAAAGAAGACATCGACAGCTTGACAATTATAATCTGAGGGATAAAACGCCCTAAAGGTCGGCTCTGAATAAGAAAAAAAGTTCCATCTTCCTTTCATAGTCTATTACTTTATCTTACCTATATATGAAATATATATATCGCAAAAAATCAATGTCGAGATTTGATTTTTATATCTAAAAAAGTAGATTGGTGTCTGAACATTTTAACCAGATCATAAATATTCTGACTGAAGAGTTAAAAAATGTCTCCGATTCGGTCTGCGATCTGCTGCTTTCTTTCATCCTTAAAATAATATTTCGAACTCGGATAGTGGCAGTGTAAAATACTAGGGTTCTCTGCAGGTTTTTATATGGATTTGATGGAGACGGGAGTGCCGGAGAGCAACTAGATGATGTTTATATTTTGTTGTCAACGTTGGATTGAACCTCCCTTAAAAATATTGTTGACAAATACAGCCATATATTAAATAATTAGTCGCTGTTTATGTTCACATGAATGGAAAGACTTTAAAGATAAAAGGAGAAAAGAGAGATATTACAGTAAAGTTTACTTTACTTGAATTAAATAGCAAATATTTGTATTTATACGAAACTTTTGTTAGAGCATGACGGAAAGGCAACAAATAAAAATTTTTATTATGTATGACGTCTAGTCCCAGGAACGTCGACAAAGTATAATTATATATTCTGATGTCTTTTCTTTTCCTAATAATTCGTTCATAAAAATATTTGACCTATCCCCCACCAAAGCCCCTGATTACCTTAATCAAAATTATTCAATAATTATGATTAATTAATTCCTGGTCCAGTCGATAAAAAAAATGAAGATTTTGTGAGATTGATAAAATAATTCTATAATTGCATGAAAAATTATATCCACGTCTATTGTAGAGGAATGTGCGATTGCTTTGCTCTTTTCGGCGTTAATTTGTTGCTTTTAAGATATTGTCACTAATCATAATAAATACTTTAAGTGAAAATTAACAGAACGGAATTCGATTCATTTAAAAAAAAAAAAAAAAAAAAAAAAAGGAAAAAGTCCCAATCGCTTAATTGAGTAAGCTGGTTATTTTATATTACGTCTATTATTTGAATAAAAAAAAAAAGGAAAATAAAATTAATGTCCTTCCCAAATGACATAATCTTGCTCAATGTTTGGCTAATAGACTCCCGGACTTTTTATTAATAAAAATAAATTGATTTGTAAATTGTTAAATTCTTTAAAAAAAAAAAAAAAAAAAGAACGTTGTCTAACAGGATTGAAAAAAATTTATTTGAATTTTATCGTTTTAGAAATGGAAATATAAAAATTATTAAATGGACGAAGGCGATGATGGCATAAGATTTAAAAAAAAAAAAAAGATTGGAAATAAAGAAAGATATTTCTCAATTCGGAAGCGAAGATTGGCGGTTTGTGTGCTAAGTGAAATGGAGGGGGAGGGGGATAGAAGACCACCCCTCCAACCTATATTAGATATGAAAACAAAGGAGGTGAGAATGATCTTGGATAGAGAGCCTCTTCACTCCGACATAAGACTAAAAATAGAGCTCAAAGGTATTGACATTGTCACTATTAATAACCCTAGGGATGTGGGTTCGGATCCCAAGCAGCCGACGAAAATTTATTTAAACCAATTGATATAAATAAATATGCCTGGATTACAAGTAAATCGTTGGTCCAAGATGCCGAAAAAGTCCAAAAAAAAAAAACAAAAACAAACAGCTTCGAACATGATTACCCAATTTGATGCTCTTCCGTCTCCTATAAATCACAATTCATTTTATCCCTTTCAAGCGGTCAATTATCATTAAGTATGGAAATGTATTATAAAATAGATAAAAAGAGTAACAGAGTTAATTGGCACATCTTCTTTAACAAAAATTCCATTAGGATTGGTCCAAACGAATTTGTTCTTCAGAAACAAAACTAGAGGGACTACTGGCCTAGTAGCCTAGCAAGGGGGAGGAGGAGGCGTTAAAAAAATTATATTTAAATTTGCATTGCATTTGAATTAGATAGTAATATTCAATATATGCCTTGAAGCGGACTTTAATAGTCATAGTTTTATTATTATTAATATTATTATTATTATCAGAGAGCTTTTTTTTAAAAATCTTTTAGCCATTTAGACTCCGTCCTTATTTATTTATACCAATAAATTTTTGTCGAGAAGCGAACTAATGACTTTTGGTACGTAAGGTGAGACTTGTTTCCACCTAATAGATATTTATTAATAGTAAAGCTACACCATCAAATTCCCTAATATTTTTACCTGTTATTAGATTTATTATTTTCATTTAGGTCTCCTATTTATCCAATAAGGCGAAACGACGGATATAGGTGGTCTAATTACTTTTGAGGAGTACAACTTAATTATAGTATCGAAATAATTTCAAATATTTTGAATGGTTAAATGGACTTGGGACGTGTCTATTAAAAAAAAAAAGAGCATATAACAGAGACTGAGATTATTTTTGGCAAGAAAGTCTTTAAAAGAAGATGCAAAGCGAGAAAGTTTGAGATGAGATTCGATTGAACGATTGAGTGGGCGATGACGGAGGCAACTTTTCTATTTGGAGAACGAAGAATAAATAATAAAAGAAGACTCACTAAGAAGTATTTATTTAACTATTCACGAAGAAGTTTCAGTCGTCTTCCTAAGGAAAAGATGAGTTCAGAAAGAAAAAAAAAAATCTAAAATATCTTTTATTAATAATAATAAAAAGGTCTATTTGATATCTAATGAAGGTTCAATGACTAGACGAAAAAGTAAGTAATATTCGATCGAAGAAGGTAACCCGACCTTGAACCTTGGAGAGTGTGGGGTGATGATGAATTCTCTCTGAGAGGGTCGGCAGGTGAGGAAGTCGCGCCGCCAGCGGAGCGAATCGGGAGCGACCAAAGATGAAGAAGACGAAGGTCAGATGCTGACCTCTCAGGGTCCACACCGCACAACGTTCAGGTAGCAACCGGCAAATGCCTCTCTCTCTCTCTCTCTCTCTCTAAAGCCCTTTCTTTCAATTCAACTGATCCGCTGGTGTTGCCTTCAATTAACTTAACTTCAACATCTCGTAATCAGAAACAAATTTTAAATTAACTAGCTTTAGTTTATTTTTTCTAGTATTTAGATTTGCTTTTAATAATCTCCAACCTTTTTGGCATTAAGTACCAGTAAATTTTAGGTAAGAGGATTGTGTACCGGTAGATAAAAGTTTTTTGAAAAAAGTAATAAATAAAATATTTTTCCTTATTATTTTATTCACTTGTCACCCGAGTACTAGTACCGGAACACGTACCACACACAGTTTGGGAACTATAATTGTTGGGTTATTAAAAAAAAAAAAAAAAAAATTCAAAAATAAAAAATAATTTGTTTTCTTGGTAGAAATTTTGTATAAAATGTAACTCAAGGAACTGCTTTTCTATGAACTTCTCCCACTCAAATGAAAAAGGGCGTAGCAAAGAGATGGGGGAATCGTTTCAAGATGGCAAAAAAATAAGATCTATTTTCTGGAAGAAAATAAAAAAAGCGTTTTTTTTTTTATTTAATTCCTCGAGAATCCCTTTCCGCCCTAACGAAATTTGAACAAAACATCACATCTCATTTGTATAAGTTCTAAAAAAAGAGGATAGGACGATTGAAAAGTAAAAGTATAAAATTTCAGCCTCTTATGTTTTTTTCGTTTGTGAGAAATTTTGTTCAGACACACACATAGAGACCATTTTGCGAGACCCATTTTCTTACAGTTCTTGCATAACGTGTATTTTCCTTGAAATCTCGACTTATAATAAAATTTTCTAATTATAATTTCCGCTTCAATTACAAATAAATCCTCCCTTTATAGGAAAAATAATTCGATTGCAAGCGAAATTCAACTATCGATGGTCGAATGACACCCTTGTTCCTCGGGGTCACCCATCCAACGTTGAGCAGTGATTGGCCTTGCTTGGTCTCATTGATCTTGCTGACTGTTACTCTTTTCGCCTAGGTCAGCCGGCGTATTGCTATTATTATCGAACATAAAGTTACTCTTTGAGTGTAAAGCGGATTTATTTATTTGAAAGTGAGAAAAACTAGAACATAAAACAACTAAACGAGAGCGATGATCACAAGTTATGGCCTGTGCTGTAAAATGTAAAATATAAATATGATTTAAAATATTTGATTGTATTGAAATAAAAAATGTTTTTTTTTTTTTTTTGAACGGCACAAATTTCTTTCCTGCGTCTCTGAGGGGCGTCAAAGAGGCGGGGGTACCTTGGCAAGTGTGAAGCCTTCATCAGGCTCCGCAGCTTGATAGATATATAAGTGCTTGAATTTTTAATAATATTCCGATTTCAGCAGTAGTAAAGGAAGCCGCAATGAGATGCGCCCAAAGGAGAGGAAACAAACAAGAAGCCATAAAGACAAGGTTAACTAGCCAAACGGTAGAAAACGCAAATTTTCTAACAAGATATCATTTGTAAATGTCCACTCGTTAATAAATGAAATAAATAGCAACAGGTTTTTCGATTTGCTGAAAACATAACTTTTTATTTACTAAGTTAATAAATAGTTGTGTGAAAAGGAGAGATGGGGGAGGGAGCACGACTGGAACTTGAATTTCCAAAAATGATGGAAGACAGCCAAAAATGACAAATTAAAAAATAAAAGCCTACGACCACTGATAAAGACATGCTTTTAAATAAATGTCCATTAAAGCGAATGAATAAATAATTTTTTTTTTTTTTGCTTTCCATTAAGTTTATAAATTTTATTATAACCCAAATTTTCTTTGCAGATACGCCTCAAGATACCCATGAATTGAATCAAAAAAATGAATTTTGGTGCGTGTATGAGTTTGTAGACACGAATGCGGCCGATCGGCTTGACGGATTGTAATAAAATTGCATAATTAAATAAAGACAAGGCGGGCCGAGGCGAAGAGGAGCAGCTATCAAAATCAAGCCAAGCAAGGCCAGTCACTGCTGAACCTCGAATGGTCGGCTCCGAGGAACAAGGGTGCAATCAACGTCACCACCAACCCATATATATACATCTATTAATATTTATATTGAAATATCTATTTTTACTTTCTCACACTATCATATATAATAGTATTGGTAAAGTATTAAAATAATAAAAAATTTGAGGCCCTAATTTTTAAAAAAATCTTAATGTGTGTGTAACTTTTATTTTGGCTTATATCTATGGAACCCCTAAACGAAAAAGGATGAAACTTATGAAATTATAGCCCTGGAGGTAGTAAAGAAGCTATTAAAATTTGAAGCGAATCAGTCCACAGGGGGTGGTAAAAAAGGCTCTCCAATTGCGCACCACAATTTTCTCAACAGCCGCTCGGTGATAATAATTAAGACGTTCAACTTCAGCCCTAGATCAATTTCAGTAACAATTTATTGAAAGGAAGCAAATTAATTAAAGACTCCTAAAAAGAAAGAGGCTTGGGTTCTTACGACATATAGTATAATTTCTAAAGAAAAATTATTAAAGAACTCTTGGAAATTAAATCAGCTAATTTCAATGCAGGAATTGATGTGGATATTAGAATGGCAAAGTTTAGCGAAAAAATCCCTACGCCCTGCCCTTAGAAGCAATCTATCAGTGGTTCTACTCCAGATTCCTTAATCCTTTGGGATTATACTGAGTTAAGTTTCTTCTTCTTCTCTTCACATACATCACATTTGGGCAATAATTTGCCATTAAATTGATTGAGATGTGATTTGTCTTGGAGTGTAAGTCTTCTACTTTAATCCGTACAGCTATTTAGCTCCTTGAGAAACCAAGAGAATAGATTTTGGTTTTTGATAAGTTTTGAAGAGTGTTCCCTCCCAGAATTCTTTCTAAAACAAATAATCCTGAAGCAAGAGAGACTTTTGGTAGTTCGCGCATCTTCCAAACAGAGAATGTCACCAAATTTGGAGAGCGATCTTCAAGACTAAAAAAAAATAAGAAGGAGAGAGAAGAAAATGGGTGGAAAAGCCGGTCTGCCGGCCACCAGCCTCCAACCAGGTGGGGGAAATGAATGTTGAATGCTAAGAGAGAGAGACGGCTGCTGCTGCTGCGAGGTCGATCTAGTTTGTCTCTCCTGGCGACATGCCTTGCTGGGTTCGTTCGTCGTCGGGTTTGAACCTCACCTCTCTCAGGGAGGGGCACCTGACCAACGCAAGGTTACAACACAACAACATGCGTCGTCGTCGTCGTCGAGGCTACTCCATTTATTTTTATCTTAATAGTTAATTAATTATAGATATTGGGATGAGTTAAATGAGTTTTAAATCACATTAATTAGAAATTGCTTAGGTGATGATGATGATGATGATGGAGGTGATGATGACTGGCAAGAGAGCAAATTATTCAAGCAAAAGGAATATTTAAATTCATTCATAAAATAACAACACACGACCTTTTACTTTGTTGTTGTTGTTTGTAAACACCATTTCCTTTGTTCGCTGCATTCAAGTTTCAATTTTATGGGGAATATTAATCTTTTTTACCGCATTTTTTTATTTCCTTACTTTACTTTTTGATCTAGAAAAGTATGCGTAGGATGTTGCTATTATTAGGTAATAAAGTATTTCGACAGGTCAAAGGCAAAGTGAACCTACATACCTGTCTAAATATTTTATTGAATGTGTGCGTGTGTGTATGATGAATTGGAATGAATTTAAACGCAAGCGCCTCTTTCAAGTTCAAAATTGGCTTATCTTCCAAAGGATCCAATTCATTGGCTTGTTAAATTTGAATAATTAATTATATACAAGTCAGAGATCCATGCGGTGTATAATTCGTCCTTTTTTCATTCTGGGTAATAGGCAAACCAACTCACCAAAGGTTTTTTCCAGTGTTGATATTCTTCTGTCAAAATCATTCTTATATTAGAGATTTTTATTTCTTAACCCAACTTATGTTTAACTATATCATTTCAACTCAAAAAAATTTATCAATAAACCTATCTTGGGAGTTCCCCATAAAATTCTAATCTCGTCAATACTCGTATTACAAGAAATACTATAGATTGATTATTTTGTAATTCATTTTTTTCAGTCTGAACCCATTAGATATACCATCTCCTTTAAAAGTATTGTAATATCTTTTGTTTCTTCTTAATGAATAATTAGAGCACATACATGAAAATACTAAATTTAATAAAACAACAAACAAAACATTATGAAATTCGATGATTTTGAATTTCATGTAGCTTTCATAATTATCCGTAAATTCGAAACAAAAGATATAGGTTGTCCAATTACATTTGAGAGGGATAGTATATGATAAATTATAATTATTCTAGCTGCACCACCCGCCCTGGAGCGAGAGAGAAGGCGGGCTTCGCAGATAGTGCTTTAAATAAATTTATTTGCTTAGAGGACTAATTATGAAGCTTTACCTCTGAGATAAGGAATAGGGACTATATTTACAATTTAATTTCTCTTTTGAAAAGGGAGTGGATTATGGGTAAAAAGAATAATTTTCTGAAAGGACTCAGAAATATTATTTATCTTCTTTGTTTAAGGAACATTTTCATGGTTTTTTTTTTTAGAGGAAGGGAGGGGGTACCGCTCTGATCGTCCCCCGCATTCGCCTACAACCTTTGAAGCCTTTATAATAAGACTTTACTTGTCTAATATCCAATTGAAAAATTAGCCTCGTGTTTGGTGTGCAAACTTTATTCAAAATCCTGTGATATTTTCTTAAATATTACTAGGATACAAGTGAACTGAGCATTGCTCTAGTTTCTATAATAATAATAATAATAGAGATTATGAAATATGTATTCGTCGTCTAAGAAAGAAGTATAAATTGTTTAAAAAAAAAAAAGAAAAAAATTTTCGCTCCAGGCAAAAAAACATTTTAATAGATTGCGCAAAGAATGGAATTTCAAATGAATGAATGAAGTTTTTTTTTTTTTTTTAATTATTTTTTTCCAGAAGAAAAAGATAACGATCCCTCCGATTAAATGATTTATGATTTAATTCGGAATAGAAGATGGAAAGATGAATGAACGAACTCTCTGGTCTCTTGTCTGTCTGTGCACCTGAAACTGTTCGGAGGGAAAGAGGGATGGTTGTAAGTAGTCAAGGTGTAGAGGCACCTGCAGGTCGTCAAGGTGTCCTGGAAGGTCGCCTTTGAGAGACTGACTACCTGTCTGCCCCCCCCCCCCCCAGCCTCTCCCTAGGAAAAAAAATAAACCCACGCCCATTGCGCAAACCCAAGCAAGGCCCCCCACCCTGCTCTCGTTTTGAGATTTTAATTTATTACAAACAATGATGCACTCAATCAAGATGCCAGAGAAATGTTGCAATGCCAAGGGTGGGTTGAACTTGTTAGAGATCTGAGCTGGCCAAAAAAAAGTTGCTCACAGCTTTTCTTTTAGCCTGGTTATTCCATTGGGGAATAAATAAACCATCTTTTTATTCGAAGATTACGTTACTCCTCTGGGAGAGGAAAATTCCTAAGGAAGAAGGTGATATAATCCGCTGCTTAATATAGACAAGCGTAAGACCATTCTCTTACTTCCAGCCGAAGATCAGAAGGGGAGTAAAAAATCACAGAAATGAAAGACTGGTTAAAACTTTTTTGTTAAAATCGAACCACAAGTTTTGAACAGCTACATAATGTTTTCGACCCCTAACAATTTCTAGTCGATTCAAAAGAAAAAAAAAGATAAGAATCATAGATATAATTAAATTTTAAAGACTCGGGCTTAAAAAATTTATCAAGAACAACAACAAAACAAATTTTATTATACCTAGCAGACAGATATTATTCCATCAGAAATAAAAGCGTTGGAATTGACTTGAATTTTTTAATTTATTATGTTATATTATATATATCATAAATTTATTCATATCAATTTGATAGATAACGAACTACTAACAATCTCTTAAAAAGACTCTAATATTCTAATCTAAAAATGACTTCAAAATTTATAATATTAAGTCAAATGCGTTCATGTTGTTTATGATGTTTGAGAGTTGTCAGCCCTTCCGGAATCGAAAAAAAGAGAAAGGGGGCTTTAAATTGAGACGTTTAATTTATGATAAATCGATAAAATTTTCATATTTCAATGGATCCCTGAATCGGATTTTCTAGCATTGCATTCTGACAGAGGATTTTGTCAAGTGTCTTCTCGGTTGAGAAATCTCAGATCTAGGCAATGCAAGGCGCTATAATAAATAAAAGGGTGGGCTTGAATAATTTTCAAGACCTATTCATTTAATCAGTTAATATTCGATATATGCCTAGACATATTTTATTTAACATTTTTTGGTAACGGATCAAATGACCATCTAGCCCGGGTGTCGAACCCGGGATCTTCAGCCTATCCGGGGCATCGGTGTGCTTCCTTTGCATTACACCACAGGTTCGAATCTCGAGAAAAATGTTAAAACTGTTAGCATAATTGCAAAATTAAATCAAAAAAATAAGATGTGTATTCTCGAAATTTTCATATTTTTCTTTTTCCTCTGAATTTTTACAAGAAAAGAGGACGACGTCATTCTACGGAGGCCTCTATTTGAGAAATTAATTAAAGCCATAAAACCTCTCAAATCCTAGCAAAAAAATAATTGCATTAGTTACCCCTATCGTGCATCGTGCACTAAAGGCACACACCAAACCCCAATTCCGGTTTAGAGTTCTCTGGATCATTCCAGATGCACTTTTATTTCTCGAGAAGAAAACTTTGACGTGACGTGACGTTGATGTGATTAATTAAGGGTAAAATAAAAAAAAATCAGAATAAATTGGCTCTTACTTATCTAAGTTGACTGTTCTCTTTCCATAAAATATTAGGAGAAAACTTTGATGAGTATTAAATCAAAAAGATAAAGTAAAATTCCATCTATTTTTATGAAGATGTATGTTTATTGTCTTAGATCCAATTTTGTTTTTGTTTGTTAAGAATAAATCCTCTTTCGCTCAACCGATTGTTATGAAGATTGGTGCAGGGCTGGAGACAAACACCGAGTTTCACGATTTGCTACAAGGAATTTTGAGAAAGTCATTTTGGACCTTTTTTTAGCGTCCCCTGCTGACCAATTTGCTTCAAAAACCTTCTTTTCATCCTTTTCAGATTAATGGTTCCATAGTCAAAATAAAAGCTATACACACACACACACACACACACACACATATATATATATATATATAAGATTTTTTTGCATTTTTGGAGTTTTTTTGACCTGAATTGTAAAGATGTTTTAAATTAGAAGGTTAATGATCATAAATACTTTCTCGGGGAAAGTAAAATTAATATCAAATAATAATAAAAGTAAGATCCAAAGGTTTTAAAAAAGATCTTGAAGAGAATGAAGTTTCAATGATGAGAGAATGAAGTTTCAATGATGAATGAATAAAAAATTGACACTTATTAAATATGGGGATGATTTGAAAATAATTCTCTATTCATTAATTACGAAATATATAATGAATAAAGACAAGAACTAATCTACTTTTAAAGATGGAGCCAAGGTCACAAAAATCTAATATAAAAAATATTTATATTTTGTTACCATGGCGCCGAGTTGTCGTATGCTTTCTATAGGATTCTTAAAATCGTAACTTGAGGGCCCTACATTATTTTGGAGTGGGGAAGGGTTAATAATAATAATAATAATAATAATAATAAAAGTAATTGTTAATGAATTTTAATCAAAATCGTCAGAACGGATTTTGAGGAAATCGAAAAAACTAAAAAAGTACTCTTTGGCCGATTTTATTGAAAAGCTTTGAGGTGCAAGCAATGAGGGAACTTTTAATAAATATAATAAAATTACAGCCTCAAGCCTCTTTTCGTTTTTGAAAAATCTTTAGATCAAAACCTAGACTAATCGATTCCGCGCATCCGACATCGTAAATACACCAAATATCATCAAAATCGTTAAAGCCATTCCCAAGATAAAATTTACCTACATAGATACATGATAAGCATGACCAAATCACTAATGAATTTTCGACTTTTACTCCAGAGCATTTCATGTGGAGTTGTTAAATCTCCCTTGAAATTAATCAAAAAATCCACTTTTGAGTTGGTCATTTGGGCGTGTAAAAAACACGAATAATAATAATAATAATAATTTGGATAATATAGCCCCAAAATTAGAGAGGGATTTAGAGTAATCTCGAAACCAAAATTTTGCTTTTTTTTAATTAATTTATTAATTTAGGTCTTTCAATGTGTTTTGAAAGAGAGAGAGAAAAAAAAATGTGAAAATGCTTAAAAATTATGAATATTTTATTAACAATGCGAATCACACGCTATTAAACGAACAGGCGGTTCCTTGGTGCAGAGGTAAAGGTCTTGCAACATGTACCAAAGGTCAGTGGTTCACTTTCTATCCTGGGCGATATTTAGCTATCAATTAATATAAATAAATTTGGACGAAGTAAAAAAAAAAAAAAACAGGTCCCAAAACCTCATCTCTCATTGCCACCAACGCCTTCTCTAAATTTGTTATTTATGAATCATATTTCATCTATATAATAAAAATAAAAAACAACAGGTGTGAAACATGCATCCCTCTTAGCGTGCCAATCCAATACTCTTCGCCCACGGCCAAGGCCGCCGGTGTATTAAAATATTTAGGCTTAAATAAATCTGGGATATTAAAGTTTCGTGTTCACAATAGGTACGGCCGTGTGTGTGTGTGAGTGAAAGGTCGCCGCGTGTTGGGAGCGAGGCAAGTGCTCTGGGCTCTTACACTTTGACTTGGAGGTTGTATGTATGACAGCAGCACGACCTCGCTCTAATCTTTTTCAAATTTCAAATCAATTGCTCTCTTTCTCTCTCTCTCTTTCTATTTACGTTTTAAATGGACATGATTTACTCATTAATATTAGAAATAAATATTTATTATATCATGGCCAAACTTAATAGGGTGGGGTTTTAAAATTTCGAGAAAAGGGATTAGTATTAAAAAACAAAAAAAAAAAAAAAACGGAAGAATGTTATAAATATGAATCAACTAAATAAAAAAAAAAACAACTTAGAAGAATATCCTTTAAGAAAGAGTTGGCCAATCAGTTTCTTCTTTAGATTAGGATTCTTGAAGATTCCTTTTCAATGTCATAAATATTTCAATCCTACTTTAAAACGCAGTTTTAAAAAAATGGAACAATTCTTATGCTATATAAGTGATTAATTATTACCATGAATTGCTTTTCTCGGCCTTCAGATTCTCAATTTTTTTTTTTTCAATCGAATGATTACAAATTTTTATACATTCTCGATTCATTTCGGTTCAAAAGGCGAGTTGTTACGAAAGTGTATGTGAGATTTGACTAAATCCTCAATTATTTATTATTATTATTATAATTTATGCTACAATGGCTTTTAGAGTTTACAAATTTGAATGTGTATATGTTTTAAATATTTAAATATCGGTGACTTCTGGCGGGAGTTCTACAGTTCCTAGAGGCCACCCATCCGAGGTTCAGTTGCTTGCTAACGAATATCTTAGTGGCTGTTATTTTTCTCCGGCCTAATTATTTATTAATAATAAAAAGACTTTTGAAATTTTTTATGTTATCTCCAAAATCTCTTGCTCAGTTGAAAAGGAGACTAAGCTCTCTGGCTTTAAAGACCATTTTCTGTGACATTAGTCACTCGATCAGTTCAGTGACTACTACAATACCAAGGGGTACATAAAAGCATTCATTTTGTTTACTGAAAGATAGACAACCCAAATGACCAGCTCAGTAATTAATCGTTCGAGAGCTCTTCTAGAGTGGACCAGACAGGGGTTAAATTTCCATAGAAATTTGCACTAGCAATTAATCAAAAAATTCATTAGTGAGTGGAGCCATTTAAACTCCATCCTTATATTAATTTGAAGCCAATATAAAAATAAATATATTTTTTTATAAAATTTTTTCAGGACAAGAAGAGAACCAGTGACCTTTGATTGTATAAAGTGAGACCTCACCCACTGCGCCATTTGTGAGTTGGTCAGTTGAATTGCCATTTACTTTCCAGTAAACAAAAACGAACGAACTTCTGCAGCCCATGGCAAAAGAGGGAGAGTTTTCACACTTTTCAAAACGTCCTCCCAACTAGAGAGTTAAATGTAAAGTGAAAGGCACGAAAGAAGACGAAGGAAAAGAAGAAAAATAAAATAATTCAATTTCTGGTCGAAAAAGTTTGTGTTCTATTTGGGGATAGCTTGCCGGATTTTTTAAAAAAGACTTTTATGGCATCTGAGGTCATATAGACTCCGTCTTTATTATTTATATTAAGACAATATAATATACATGTCGCTCAGGACAGGAGTGTGAAGGGAGTCCTCTTCCTCTGTACCAAGGGAAAGGGCCATGGAGAAGTTTTCGTTGAGAATATTAAATAAAATTTGAGAATGATTCAATGCCTTTAGAAAATGTCTTAAATACCCTTTGCTTTTGAATTTTCGAAAGTGGATGAAGCAGACTTTTTTAGTGAGATCTCAACGCTTAAAGAAAAGGGCATTCCAGACCTCCCTTTTTTTAGATAAAGGAATTTAGTAGTGCCTTGATATCATCAAGGTGAAAAGAATTACTAATTAATATTAAAATAGAAGAGGAGAATCTCTTTTTTATTACTCTTTTCTCTCTCTCTTTCTTTAAAACAAATTTAGTGCTTTCAAATAATTAATTCTCTCTCTAAATTTTTTTTAACCCACATCAAATCAAATGGCTTCTGGCCCTTCCTTTTCATCTCTTCTCTTGCTCTATTTAAAAATAATGCCTTAAGGAAACGGAGATAGATAAATAAATTAAGCCACCATAAAAGGGAATGGAAAATAAATAAAAATAATAATTAGATTTTAATTATAAGCTGCTACTGTAGGTTATATATTATAATCTCTCTCTTACAGATCCTAAATGTCAACTTACTTTTTTAATAATTAAGGCGACATTAAAATTCCTTCTTTTTTTCTTTAAGTGTCATTAAAAAGACAGAAAAGTTAATTTTCGATTTGTTATTAATATTAAAAAAAAAAAAATCATCAATCAATCACAGAATGGATGGACCACGGCAACTAATGAAAATTAAACTGTCCAATTTAAAAAATAAAAAATAAATTTGTTAAATAATAAATAATATATGAATAATTTTGGCGAAAGCAAAGGTCGACATCTGATGGACACGACTTCAAAATATAAATAGCTATCATCATTTTACTTCAAAATATTTAGAATTTATGCGTTTTATTTATTTATTAGGCACAAGGCACATATTCGATCAAGCCTCTTCATTTAAAAAAGAATGATATTCTATGAGGTGAATAAATTTGCTTGCTGGAAGTTAGTTAACCCAAATAAACAATTCACTAATGAATTTTTCGATTAATTGCTTCAGAGGATTTTTTAGAGCTGATCACGCGTGCCTAATCTGCTTTAGAGCAATTAGTATAAAAATTCATTAGTGAGTTGGTTATTTGATTGGGTAGTCTACTTACAGCAAAAAGAATGTTTTCATCGCATGGTAACGTTTCATTTAAGAATTTTTGTTTTTTGTTATATAATTTGTCTTTTCTTCTATATACAGTATTTAATCTGTAATAGTCATTTATATATATATATATATATTATTTAGATGTAAAATGTATATTTGAAAAAAGTTATAATCTAGAGGTCAAATAT
>JAAAKE020086190.1:0-22065 GCA_010014785.2 Anisolabis maritima | reverse complement strand
TATAAAAAAATATGTCTATTTAGTTATCCTTTTTTATTGAGTACTATGAAACAGTGGTGTATTTAAAAAAAAAAAAAAAAAAAAAAAAAAAAAAAAAAAAAAAATTAGTACCAGTGACGCTGCATTAAACAAAATTTTAAACACAAATGTATTTTAGTAAATTCTTATTTTAGAATTTTGAAAGAATAAAAATTGATGAACTAATTATTCAACTTTTATTATTTTTTGACCGAATAACTCATAGCAATGAAACGTAATGTAATCTATAAACAAATTTGACATTGTGAGATGCAGTGCTGAAACCAGAATATTTTTTTTGGGGAGGGGGCGGTATATAAAGGGTAAATTTATATCATTATAGATAAATATTATTAAATATGGCTCCATTTAAATAAATAAATCACTCAGAAAGCTGAGCTTTACCTCTGCTCTAAGGAACAGTGGCTACCTAACTATTTACTATTCTAAATTTATCAAGAAAATATTTGATATTAAAATGAATAAGACTCAAGTTTAATTTTTGAAAAAAACCCAATTAAAAAGAGAAAATATTTATTTTTAATAATATAAATTTTTCCTGAATTTTAAGAGGATAACTATATAATAATAAAATAAATTATAAAAATTTATGCGTTTATTAATTTTTACTTTCTAAGCTAACAAAATTGTGAACCGGCTTCCTAGGGGGCCTGATGCAAAAAATCTGGTGTCACAGCACATAATACAAGAGAAAGTTGTGTGTTGTGCGGCCGTCACACCAGATTTTTTTAAAAGAAAAGCTTTTCCGAGTTGATATGAAAATTCTCTTCAAAATTTTAATCATATTATGATTTAATTATGAATAGGTCAATATATAAATTCAATCTAGAGTACTTTCTGCTTGCATTATACTATACAAACATCAACAGAAATAGCAATTGTCGAACTGGGATGGGAGTTCCAAAGGGGGTGGGGACAGGAGCCTTGGGGGTGGTAATTCATTGATTGTGCCTAGATTATTTCCATTGCTTAATTGATTTCGTCCCTCTTCCCTTGCCCAATTATTTAAGGATCGAGATAGTCTAGTCAACAGATCAATCACCGATCTCCATTTCAGGGCAAGTGGAGTTTTATCAGAAAATCTCTTTGTTTCATTTAGTCATCCACTAAATCGATTCCCTTTGAGAGAATTTGAAATTAAAATATTTCTCAGAATTACAAAATGCAATCACAATATGTAAATTAATAATCATATTAAAAGCAAAACATCGAAGAAGAAAAATAAATCGAAAAGCAAGATTTTTTTTTTTTTTTGAAAATAAGAGAGCTCAAGCTCTACTCTGATTGAATGATTAGTTGTTTATATTAATACACCTAAACCTCGTTAATTCGATATCGCTTAATTAGAATTAACATCGATTCCAAGTCATTAGTACCCTATAGTCCTATGAGCTAGATTAGACTCCTATTGAGTAATTATGCAGTTAAATCAAAATCATTTTTGTTCCCAGAGGGTTCGAATAAATCACAAATTCTAATCAGGGAATTAAGGAATAATTTGATTTAAAAAAATACATATCATGAATTCAAATACTTTTCTCATATATATATATATACTATATAAGATGTGTATAATTTAATTATGTCCTATTTTCATACAAAATTTTAATTACACTATGGAGAATTTATATTAAATTTATTAAAGTAATAATTGACATTTGATAAAATAATAATTCAAGATCTATTAAGAATTTTTTAAAAATTATGAATTATGATATAAAGTGGATGACATAAAGTGAATTAAAGGCCCGAATAGAGAGAAAGTGTATATGAGAGTGTGAATGAAAGAGAGAGAGAGAGATAATGAAAGAGAGAAGAGAAAGGAAAGAAAGAAGGGGATGAGGAATGAGGAAGGATTTAAAAAGGAAGATCAGCTATACTTTAATTTATCCTTTTTAGAATTAATCGTTAATGTGACTTTGTTATTTTTAATGGTAATTTTTTTATTTATTCAAGGACATTTATATATTTTAATTATCCAAAGAGTTATTTTCAGAAATTGCTTCAATTTATATGAACTATTTACATAACACATAACTTCTTATAGCCTGCCTCTCAATTTGCCACCGCCTACATTCAATCATAAAAATCATCAGACATCAAATTGAACATCCTAATAGGTTGCTTTCAGTACTATCAGGCAGGGACTTGAAGCAGGTAAAAAAAAATATCTAATTTAATGCAATCTTATTATTAGTTCAAATGTGCAATACCAGGAGAAAAGATAATAGTGTATTAAAAGAAACTCAGATTTCATCATTACCGATGATAGAAACTTTCTTTTAAATGAACCAAAGCACTTAAGAAATACTCTTATTGTATCAAGCCGCTCTCTCTATAAGATACCTGAAATATCTAATGTCCATGCATGCGCAGTTGTCAAATTTCTAGAGAGAGATTGAGCATGCGTGGTCCTCTCTAGAGCAATGAATCAAAAACGAAGAAGAAATAATAAATCTTCAAAGTCATAAAGCTATTATTATTTTCTTGAATTATTATCTTCTTTCTCATATAAATATTTAAATTAAATTTTGATTTATATATCATTCGAATATTTTTTCTTTCTAAAATAATCAATAATGGATTTAGTTGATTTCTAAGATATTGGAAGATATAATCATTCATAATCAAGATTTTATCGATTAGATTATTATTATATTCATTGTTTTAATGAATAATTTTTGATTTATCAGTTCTTTTACGATAAATCACATTTTATTATATTTAGAACTTATTTTTATGTCATATTCATTGTAGAAAATGCTAATGCTAATATTAAATTCATCTGCAAGTGTGAAACCTCTGTGAAGAAAAAAAGATGATACAAGAAGAGCGAGAATTAATTTTAATCATAATATTGTATGAACCGATTATATTTTATATTTCGGCAATTTTCCAAAAGATATTTAAATAATTTTTAGGATATTTTCTATTTCAATCTTTCCAAAATCATTTTGTGAATTACAAAACACCATGGGGTGGATAAATTCTCTTTGCTTGCTGGATGGTGGACAACCCAAATGGCCAACTCGCTAATTTCGATTAATTACTCCAGAGCTCCATGAGAGCGGACCATGCAATCGCATTTGATAAATTCCCTAGAAATTAACAAGTGAGCATGATTGGTCGGCTCTCAAAGAGCTCTGGAGCAATTAACCGAAAAATTCATTAGTGAGTTTTGTCATTTGCCTGGCAAAAACGAACGAATTTATGCATTCCATGGAATACAAATATTATTTTAAAATCAAAAAGAATACTTTTATTTGATACAGTTACTCTAAATTTAAAATAAAAGAAAAAAGTTCTTCCTAAAAACTTGAAATAATTAGTATTAGCGAGTTTCTTTTAATATAAACTTAATATAAAGAGGTATTATTTATGACTAGGAAGCAGTAGAAGAGATGAGGACCTAAACAGCCAACAAGGGTTTAATTTTCAGCCAATGTTTTAAACGAAAATCACCCTCTTGAAACTTGAAAATATTAAAATGGCAATGGTTTAATAAAATCATCACTATTCTCTTTCGGATTATTTTGAAAGAAAATAGTGGTATAATATTGCTGTTGAATTTTATTCTCAAGTGCCAATGACCTATTCAGGTCTTGAAGAAGATGAATGAACATGATATTCTTGAAACGCCGTTTGAAAATTAACTCTTTTTGGCAGTTTTCTCTTTCTCATCTCTTCTTTAATATAAAAAGAAATAAAAACAAATGAGGATATTTAACGAAAGAAAAGATAGGCAGTGTGGTAGGATGAAAGAGAGAGTAGTATAGTTAGAGAGAGAGGTTTGGGAGGTGCAGAGGACGATGCGAAGGACAATGGGACTGACCTGCAGCCGGGGATAGCCGAGGATCGCTGGTTCGTCCTTGATCTGGTGCGAGTCGCGGAAGACGACAGTGCGGATCACGCCACGAATGTGTTCCTCCGGCCAAGAGCCGAGTAGAATCCGCTGCGGCCGTCCGCGCCCCTTCGGCCGCAGATCTGGGACGCACACACGCACGCAAACACACACACACACACACTCGCTTAGACCGGCTGGCCTCTGGATCACAGCATCATCATCGAGATCACATTCAGCCAAGCGCACTCACCCGGGGAAAGCGCGATCATTCCAGCCTACCGCCCCCGAAAAACACCACCCATCAGCCCATCAGAAGTCCCCTAAGACGCGTGCCGCAACACAGACATCCCCCGTTACATCTCTATTCAGGAGAGAGTCAATAACCAACATTATTTATTCAATTTCTCTATCAATTATTTATTTAGATAAATGTTCAATAACCTATTCGTTTAAATAATGGATGCTTTGGAAGGTCATTTTAATGCAAAGGTACTTTTGAGTTCAAACTTTTTTCTCTCAACATTATTTATTCACAATTTTAAAGTATAAAGTAAATTAATATTGAAATATTCAATTTCCATTAATTAAAAGTAGTGAAGAGACTAAAGAAAGAAAAAGGAAAATGAATTTGAAAGAAAGTAGACAAGATTTCAAAATAACAAAAAATTGTTACATAGAGCTACTAGAAAAAGTAAATAATTTATTTGATTATTTAGACGGTGGCGGCAGCAAAAATTAGGGTTGTCGACTGGATCAGATCGTTGACTGAGAGTTAATAGGACAATGGGGAAGAGGGAGTACAACATTCAACAGGATTGGAAAAAGAGAAGTTGTGGGGTCCACGTGTGTTGTCCAATGTTATAGAGGAGAACGGGGAGGAATGTTTACGATGGAGGCGTTGCGTGCGTGAGAATGAGTCATCGAGGACGTTGAGGGGGACATGACGGGAACGGTGCGGGGACGGGGAAGCCGAAAAGGAGAAGAGCAGGAGGCAATCCGACGAGGATGGTGAGAAAGAGTAAAAGTGGCAAGTGGGATCGATACCCCCAATGACAAGTTCATGCCATGCGTTTCACTTAGCGGCCACTTAATGAAACCGTCGTCCTGCCTGCTATTACGCAACGACCAGGAGGCGAGAAGAGAGAAGAAAAAGCGGAGAAAGAGAAAGAGGAAGGAAATGGCATGAAAACGAGAGAGGCCAAGAACAGAAGAGAATGAAAAGAAGAAGATGACGTAAAGAAGGGGGTCGATGGTGTTGTCTAACATCTTAAAAACACGGCGGTGTGAACCAAATGAAACCGCCACCGCCCTATTGAGGATCAACCTTCAAAAGCTTTATAGAGAGGAAATTAACAGTGAAATCCATTTTATTGTTGTTAAAATTCATTAAGGAAAAGTCAACGTTTATATGAGGCGATTACTAATTAGAAGAATACAGTCTAAAACGCATTACTTTAATTTTAATTGCAATTATAGAAGAATTAGTAGATAGATAGGAAAAAGGGAAAGGGGTGACGTGCATCGTATATTACTCTAAAACACGAAACAGAAATTTACTAATAACAAAGTAGATAAGAAATTAGAGAGGTGAGATTCTTTTTTGATCATACGATTTCATTAATTTTAAAATTATATGCAGATTGAAAATTTATTGCTCGTATCTTAATGTCTCCATAAAATTTTCTAATATTTTTTTTTGTTTCTTTTATTCCAATCTTGATAAATTATCGCGTTCTATTTAAATTACAAAAAAAAAAAAAAAAGAAAAATAAGGAAATAATTATAGGTTGGTCTTTTTATTTTTTAATTAGAATTATTTTTATTGAAAAAGTGATATTAAAATCAATATAAAAGAACAAACAGATTTAATTCATAACCAATTACTTAAAAAAAAGTTTAAAAAGAAGAATAAATATTAAATTAATAATTGATAGAAAAAAAAAGGGAATAGGGTGGGGGGGGGGGGGGAATTTGAGAAAACCCTAGAGTTTACACGCTATAGAATTTTGTTATTAAGAGTTACTTATTGAACATACATACAAAATACCGAGTAATAATAACATATCGTATTATCATTGTTAGTGATCAGCCAGACGCCTTTAAGGGCTGCTCGTTTTCTATTTAAATTAATCTGGTTACTTTGTAACTTGGGTCAAACAACACGAATTGCCAATAAAAATTATTCCTCCCTTCACTATCAATTACAGCCACCCACTCACACTGTGAAAAATGTTAATCAAAACGTAATTATAAAGAGAGAATTTACGCATATACAAAAACATCCAGACACATCAGATCTACATATGTAGTGCATAATATATCCTATATAAATATATATTTAATATTTAAAAAAAAAAGCTATAGAACATCAATTTAACAAAAACCAATTGATAACATACAGATAATATATATTATTAATGGACTGGACGAATTAACACGAATGAAGTGTCGAATGAATCATTTAGAATAAAAATAAAATGAAATAAAATAAAAAAATAAAAAAAACAATTAAAATAAAGAGTAAAAAAAATACCAAACCAGATAAAAGAGAAAAGAGAAGAGAGAGAGAGAGAGAGAGATCGTGACAAGACAGTGATGATTCTCATGCAGTTAGTTGACTTTACCCTTGATTAGGCCAAGGCAGCATTGAAGAGCAAAGAGCGCGCGTTGAGTCTCGGCAAATCTTAATTAAGTCCACTTAAGTAGGTTTTATCTACGGTACTATCTACCTCTTCTTTGTATGTATGTTTGGGAATCCGAGTGTTATGCGAATCCGAGAGAGAGCGGGGTGTGATAATTGAACCAGTCCACCACCTCCCCCCTTTCATTTACCAAACCACAATACTAAATTTGAGTATTTTTTTTTTTTTTTTTTTTTCATTTCAAATTAAAAAGTACGAGTAAATAATTTAATTGAAATTTGCAATATGCTAAAAAGAATGATGGATGTATTTTTAATTCGCATAAGCTGGGAAATCTGCTCGTTTTTAGTAATGGTGATGCATTTGTGAATATTTAAAAATACATTAAAATATATACACTAAATAACTTTTGTATCAACTAAAAACAAAATGATCAATATTTTGCCCTCTTGCGTGCGGAATAACATAAATAATGCAAACATGTAAGATGAAAGATAAAAGAAATTCCATAGTTGGTGTTATTAAAATTATGTCCTGTTCTCGAAGCCTACTGTTCGAAAGAATACATGAATTATTTTTTTTCTTTTATTATTATTCATTAAAAAAAAAGTGTTTATTTATACAGGGTGTTTGTTTATTATTTACCAACCATTTTTTCTTATTAAAAAAAAAAAAAATAAATAAATAAAATAAGGTCATAATTCTTTCAACTTCAATATTAACTCATGTCAGCATTTTTCTTTTTAACTAAATAGATCTATTTTTGAGTAGTATAATAGAATTAGATAAGAACTGTTAGAAAATAATTTCCCGAGAACATATATCAAAAGTTACAAATACATAGTTGAAAGAGATAGAAGGAGATACATCTACACTAAAAGAAAATAATTTACTGAAAAAAGTAACTTTATTTTGAAATTTATTAAAAGAAAGAAATAAGGTGTATTGGAATAAATAATTAAATGTTTGAAATCAGAACAACTTGGCCATTTCGAGTAGAGACAACTAAATAAACACAAACATAAATGATCTTGAGGTAAACAATATTTTCTTTTAAATAATTAATTGAATAAGGTTTGCTTTCCATTTTGAAGGTAGTTAATGTGACACACACCCATGCAAATGTATACCCACAATATCAGTGTGTGTGTCCTATTGGTTCGCTCACTTCACAGTGAAGAGAGAACTTTATAAATTGAGATAACATGAAAAGATGATGGCTAAATTTTATTTAAGAAAATAGAGTATTCTATTGATTATTTTATTTTCTCTCTCTAATTCGCCAACGTTTCGAAAATTCACTAACTTCTTCATACCAATTAAGAATAATAAAAATTTTATTAAATAAATTTTATATTATTGTTAAGAGATGCAAAAAACAAAACTAATAAAAAATAATTTTTTTAAAAGTATTTTTCAGCATCCGAGGCTACTTTTAGATCCAGCTTATATTTATTTACCGTAATTTAAAATTGATACGCAATATAATTTAAATAAATTTTATTGCTCAGGAAGGGAGGCGAACCAGTGACGACTGAAACTTGAAGCGGGACCTCTTCCTCTCTTCTAAGGGAGAGGGCAGTAAAAAATGGTAAATCTAATAAATAGTAGTTGCAGAGGCCAAATATATTTGATCTCGAGAAAGAGGGGGGGAAGGGGGATATCAAAGCTTGCCTTTCGACAAACTACGGCTATATTTGAAGTATGATTCTGGCTGAGTCTTTTATAAAAATACTTGCGTATATTCGCCAGAGAAAAAAAAGATAATGGCAGAGGGGGCCGGCCTCCCAACTCAAATCCAAGGAAAATTATCAAAGGCAAGATCACATGAAAATAAAAACAAGAGAAAATTACTAAAAAAGCAAAACCAAATCTGAAAACTATAGAAGAAAAAAATCATTTGGGCCCGCCCATCCCCAGACAAAAATCCTGGCTAAACCATTCATTGGTGGTGTAAAAAAGTTCAATTTTTTAATTATTAATTTTATGCAAAATATTCATAAGCTAAATTTTATAAATTCTCTGGCAAGGAAAATACAGTATAATAATTATATTTTAAAACTTCTTTAGTTTATGGAATAGAGAAAGACAAACAATGAAGGTAGATTTAAATAATTGTTTTATTTAAACTGCAATAATAATAAATGATTTACTTTCAAAAAAGATCAGTCTATAAAAAGTATTCAATTCATTTACCACCTAAATTAGTTAGTTTTTGCTTGCTGGAAAATAGTCATCCCAAAAGACCTGCTCATATTTTGGGTTGCATACCCCTTGATATATTTATTTTAATAATTTTCTAACTAGAATAATAGAACCATAGTTTTTTGCATCTATCAATACAAGTTAATAAATTTTTATCGCACTTAGTAAATTGAATCTTCGAAACGTTTAGATCCTAATTCGTTTGTGTAATGATTAAAAAAAAAAGTCATCCATATTATATATAAGATATTTAACTTCTTTTATATAAAATATTATAAAATAGAAGTTGATAAGGTGATAAAGGATGGAATTATTAATAAATAGCCTAATAATAGGTCAATATCTTTCTTTGATAAGTGAACTGCACCTTCCTAAATGGTAAAAAATTTATATATCTTAATGTACGGAAGTGGGAGTGTTTACTTTTAAATATTAATATCTAAATAGCCGTTGTCAAAACTCTCAGAAAGGAGGGAGAGAGGAGTTTCTACAAAACCCATTGGTCAAAACCCCATTTTTCTTTCTATTCTTTTTTCCAAAGACAAATTAGTGTAAGCCATTTTTTAAGAAAAATTCCATTTCGTCCATTTGCAAAGGGAAGGGAAAGGGGAATGATAAATTTGAGCTGATGTTTCCCATTTGACCTCTAAAGAAACCGTATTGGTGCATTATGGAAAGAGTTTAAGCAAAATTGTGATGAAGTGATAAAATTGTCAGGTTAAACAGCCAACAATCTTTTTTTTTTTTTTTTTTGAAATTTATTCCACTCTAATTTGGATAGATAATTAGAAAGATAATAATGAAAGAAAACTAGTTAGAGAAAAGTGAGTGAATGTCAATCCATATGTTAATAAATATAAAACTGAATTTTTCTGTTTCTCAAACAAACACTAAATTATTTAATAATTAAAGTTTTTTGTTATATGAGAAATAAAACCAGGATCAACATTCTTTAAGATGGGGCTCAAGATCAAGTTATCTTTATAGCCCCAAATCAAATTAAAAATTATTAATTTTAAATATTAATAAATATTTTCAATTTAAAGGCATATATATATTCGCCCAATTTTCCATAATTATCCATTCGGATAATAAAAATTGAAAGGAAAAAAATAAAAAGACCATTGGCTATTTAGATCAGTAAATTTTATCTATTTAATCCCCATAAATATATTGTCGGGAATATCATCTTTTGGTTTTAATTAATTCATTTTTCTCCTGGCTAGAGTTTATGCTAGTTAGATAATTCGCCACAGATATCTAATGATAACCCGGTGTAAACATCGAAACGAATCGAAAGCCCCTACGGAGGATGAATGGCTATGAATGAGCGCGAGGATGAATGAATGAAGCGTTGTGGGTTGGCTGGGCAGGTGTGATGGGCTTCGGGCCTGGCACGTGCGGGGGCGGAGTTCCCTGGGGACCGGAACACGCAAGGACTTCTCTCACACGACACGCACTCGCAACACCCCGTGACACTCACCTGCACCGCCGTCGGCCGATGGGCCCAACATATTATGTACACGATTAGCGTACAGGACGAACGTTGGATATGGGATGTCGTACTTTCTTGCTGCCTGTGACAGTGACAGACCCTCTTTCAATACGCTGAAGATGGCCTCTGCCATGGTCTCCGGCCTCCAAGATTTAAGCGGACCTCGTTCACGAAACCGTAGATTATGCACCAGACTTTGATTCGTATTCCAGCATTTTTGCCACATGGACTGCAGTTGGTACTGGTAGCTGTCTGCTGTCGGTCCGAAACAGAACACACACACACACAGAGCGAATATTAATATGGGCGCTTGTAAGAATTCCCACTCCCTACCCAAAAATAAGACAGGAATTCAAGACTCTCTTAAAATTAGTTATTGAATTCCAGTCTATAAACAAGATATTAGTTTATAACCTGACAAATGGGTCGAAGCTCTCAGTTCTCCTTTAATGAATTTCTATATTTATATTAAAAAAGAAAAAAATAATAAATAGAAATTAAAAAAAAAAAAAAAGGTTATGAATTATTTGGAGTCTTAAGAGAAAGACTTTATTGATTAATCTCACATATCTTTTGTAAAAAGTAATAAGTATAATAACTTTGGAATGATTATAAAAAACTTTTAGACAAAAAATGTCATGGAATATTCTAGAAATTAACATAATTATATCATCTAAGAAATAACAAATTAATTATTAACTAAAAGTAAATTCTAACCAAGAAGGATGTCCAAAAATTAATTCTTAAATGAAATAAAAAAAAAAAAAAAACAAAACTAATATTATCAGGTCTTAAAATAAACAAAAATGTAAAGAATTGTCTTTCGATTTGATTGTATCTTGTTTCCATTAGTTTGTAATTGAATTATATCTCAAATACAATCAAGCATTTGATGTAATATCTTAGTACTTATTGCTTTATTGAATTGGATAAAATATTATTGCGCTCGATACGCTAAGATAATAAATTGGTCAAATGCAATAATTCGTTCTCCTCTTGGAGCTGAAGATTGACGGGGTCAGAGGCGAAGGGCCTCGAAGGGCAGAGGCCGCCTCCCCGGCCAACCAATTGATTACAATTACTCATCGAATGGATATCTTATAATAAGAAAGGTAACATTATTCTATGTAATACTAATCAATATCATTTTAACTTCAAAAATTACCTGTCAATATCCAACAATCTCTATCATTAACCAAAATAACAAAAGCGTCGCAAAAAAATGCATGCTAACATCATAATTAATTAAAAACGAAAAAAAAAAAATAATGATAATTATATTAGTTTAAAACTTAAGTAAAATTGGATACAAATAATCATAGATACAAATCAAGAGGCCAAATATTAATAATGCAAAATCATAAAAAAAAAACCACATACACAAAAACATAACGTATGTAAATCGATTAAATGACAAAAAAGCATTTTTAATTGAATTAATATCTAGAATAATGTATGTAATAAATGTATAACTAAATGACACATGAATCATGCGTTCCCGAGAGGTTATAACCCTTTATGCGAGTATCGGCGAGAGAGGGGTTAGCAAGGTCCTAAGGGCTCCACTATACTTTTCGAGTTTTCCTCCCATTGCTCATGCCGATATTGTTGGTTGGCCCGTTGTTGTTGAAATTTGGAGTTTCCAGAACTGGAGAATCCTTCTCTTTGTCCTTCTTCTTGGTGCGTTTCTCGCCACGACGATCGCCTCGGTCATAATACAAAGAGACAATAGAATGTTTCTTGCAGAACGCCCACCACCATCGAAAACCAGCTAAACCAGTGAATTTAAATTCAGGATCGCGAGTTCTGCGTAATTTCTCAACAAATGTCAAAATGACCGGAAGGGATTTCTTTGTGCGCCGATTGTATGGCTGAAGAGAGACTTCGCAACAGAAATCAAGAACAGCATGCTCTTCAATTGGAGTTAATCCGGCTTCTTCAAGCACCACCATACGTTTCGATTTACCAAGAATATTATCGTATAGGGTGCCTTTAGGGATGCCATATGAGGCAGAAGCTTGAGTGAACCGCATCTTCTGGGTGACAACAGCATGGATCGCCTCTTTGAGCTGAGCCTGCGTCCACGTGGGGGCTTTCAGTTTCAGGAGAGCGGGGTAATCTAAGAAATACAAAACAAAACACACGTCTAGCTACATTCTAACAAAAAAAAAAAAAAAAAAAAAAAAAAAAAAATTAATAAAATTCAAATTTGAATCTACAAAATAAAAAAATTATAATCATAATAAAATGATTATTATTAAAAATGATTTACCCGAAAATAAAATATCCTTTTGAAATGCACACCAACATGCAAAGCAAGCACACGCATACATTTGAAATCTAATTAGATATCTTTATTGTTGTCAAAAATTTTATAAATTCCATCTTCCGTTAATTTGCATTAAAGTTAAGCAATTATTAAAAATATTTATTCAATTGATCACCTTAAAACTTAGTCTTTAATTAAAAAAAAAAAGCATTAAATCCGTCAAAAATTAAATTAAATAAATATTCAACAATGATTGAGTGAAATAAATTAAAATGCACATTTTTTAGCAAAAGATTAAGGAGACGCGGCAATTCTATAGTGCTCAACATCCTCAGAGACCGGAGAAAAAACTCTTTTGATTCTGTTATTTTTACATAAATAAGCAATCAGACTTCTAAAGCTAATACGAATCATTACCATTATATTCCTGAATAATTTCGTAGGGCTTGCAACTAGACCTTAACTATACCATGTTCAAATCATATTGATTTTATGAATATGTAAATTGTTAACCATCAAATAATCTATACATAGACTACCATATATGGAAATGTATTCATAAAATAAACAAAATTAAATTTGAACATAGCTGGCCAATAAGCAGACACAATTCAAATCGGAGGCTTCTACGATCTATGCATATATACATTGTTTATTGTCTAATGTAAACTATGGTTTGATTCCAAGCTTAAAGCATTGATTGGTCTCAATCCATGAGTTATTTATTTGAAAATGGGAGTTGATCATTGAAATCCCTTTGGTCTATTCCAGTGGATGGAGATCCAACATCCGAAGAATGAAATAAAAGGAAATGGATGAAAAAAAAAAAAAATTTGGACTTGATGATTTAGCGTGTAATGCAACTTACCGGCAATCGAGGATGTGGAGGCGCCGAGCCAAGCATGCGAAGATTCAAGCAGCTTAGCCTGGAACAAAAAGAGACAGCCGTCAGACCAGAATGTCCATCAACTTATTTATTATTTATATAAGAAGGGTAAACAAACACATCAGCCTGCTTTTTAATACGTAATCGACCAATGATCTGTTTTCAAACAATTCTTTATTATGAAATCTATTCCTATATAGAATTACATAAAATATGAGATGCATTGTAAATGAAGGAGTTTTTGTGGTTAAAGCAGAGACCGAGGGCTGGAGGAAAGGGCGATTTACACGCACGGCAAATGTTACGACGGCGTAAAAGTCGCCTCATTTCTCTCTGAGGCTTTCTGACACTAAATGTAAACAAGAGCATCTTAGGTGATTAGTTTGCTAATGAGAGAAGCCTCGGCTCCCATTACTTTGCTCATATTTGTCCAATTTATTTCAATGGCTGTTGTTTACTTGCTAATTGGCCGGTTTAAATCACACCTCGTAATCCGACGGCCGTGGTCCCCACTCGCCATCTTGCTTCTTTGATAAAACATCATTTGTAATTCATGAAACCTCTCCTAATAATTACTCATTTAATTTCCTATATAAAATATTACAATGACAAATATATTATATGGAATTTGATGTTCTCTGATCACGGCAACAAATCAATGAAAAAATTTCAAATTTAACTTCCTTCAAGAATAAAATCTCAATTTTATTCCACACGCATAGCAAAACATTAAATCAACAAGTAAGTAATTTCTTTCTTTATTATATTTGGATGTGTGTATTATGTTTCATTGCCCAAGTTGAAACACAATAAACAAAAGTTCCGGCGGTACAATTTAATTTATTATTTTATATAACTAGAGGATTTCCGGACCAACAATTACCATAATATTAGGGCTTTTCGAAAATAAAAACAATACAATAGGTCAGAGCTATTAATTAGATCAAAAAGATAAAGACATTAATATATACTAGCGAAAAGCTATTCAGAAGGAAATTATCCAGAACGTTTACAAATGGTGTTGGTTTTCCGAGGAGTAACCTACGCTTAAAAGTGGCACTGCCATTCTCTTTCAAATAATCTAGTACAACCCTAATGAATTTGTTCAAATAGCCTGTCATTATGATCAGGACAATTGCAAACAATTTTCAACTGTATTAATAAATAATAAGCCCATTTTATAAAGTTTTAGACAATTCATTGAATTCTTTCAAAATTATAATAGGACTACCTTTAAAATAGAAAGGGGTTAATTGATAATTGTGCTCATATGTAAACGATATTCATCCTCCCTTTCTACACATAAGAACAGCTTTGAAAGGGGGCCGCTCTAGCCAAGTGGCAACCATCATCATGGAAATTCCTAAAATACCCCCAAGAGGACTTTTTTTTTGTGGTCAAATATTAGTTTGTTAAATGCAGCGGCAAACTTGCTTGCCTTCCGAACAGGTTTCCATTCAGATTTTAGTAACCCATATTTATAAAAAAAAAAATTGTCCAGTGGGAACTGCGTGACCCATTGCCTATCTAGATGAATAGTTTTGTTTATAGTAACGATACAATGCATAATTGAGTAGACGCGTTTGAGAAGCAAACGAGTTGACTTGTATCGCTAGTGACACGCAATCAGAAATCTTTGAAACATAAACAGGCAACTTAACTAGTATGAAAAAAAAAAAAAAGGAAGAGAGTATTAGAGAAATTAGAATACAATTTGTGATGACTCAATTAAATTACTTTGCAAAGTAAAAAAACGAAGAATGAGAGGCGTAGAAAGACAATTTTTTATTTTATTAAAGTTTCGGCTTTTAAAATGATATCATCTTCAGAATAGATGTTATAAAATAATTACTAAAAATATAAGAGTTTCAGACAAGGGCTGGGTATTGTTTTGAAATCAAGGTTAGTTTTGGGCAACCTACAAAGCAATGCTTCTCTATCACCTTACTGATGCATATTCCCTGAGTTGGATAAATTCGTTTTTAATTTTAAGCATCGCACGCCATTTTGATTGTAGAGGAATGAGAGAAAAAATCGTATCGGTCGCTACGGACAGACGTTTTTCATAGATCACCTATTAGAGGTTTGGCAATATTTGGCCTTACTTATCGCTGGCTGCTCTTCTTCTTTCAGGCCACACCTGCCACAAATAAATTCGTTTATTTTACTGGTAGGCAACTCAAATGACCAGCTCACTAATAGATTTCTCGATTAATTGCTCAAAAACGGGCCAAGCATGCACATTTATTCTATCTCTCGAGAAATTAACAAATGCATGCCCGAGATAAGCTATGAAGCAATTAATGGAAAAATGCATGAATTATTTAGTTATTTTGCCTATTTTCCAGTATTTATGTACCTCATGAAAAAATTTACATTTTTCAAATGATTCGGGGACATCCACAGATTGAGAAAGAGAGAAAGAATTATGATTGATAAAAATTCTGCGATTTAATCAATAGAGAAGATTATCAATAAAATTGAAGATTGATAATAATAGATTGATATTCTAAATTAATTTTTTTTTTTTTTTTTTAATATCGAAATGTATTTTCTTTAAAAATAATAAGAATTTATTTTAATAATGAGATTGGATATTATCATTCTTTTTTTATCATCATTTATTATATTCTAATTCAAACAAATTACGTTCGCCTGAATTAATTTGAAAAAATTAATAATTACATTATAAAATAAAGCTGTTTTAATTAATGCATATAAAATATTTTTACATTTTTCCAACTGAGTGTCATTAAAGAGAAAGAAAAAGACCTGGGTCAAAAGAAGAGGTCTTGGCAAAAAAAAATTTCGATGCGAAAGGAAATCCGCAGTTGATGATAGATCGGATTGAGGATGACAGAGGAGCCATCTTGATTAGGATTCCTCCACCCCCGGTACAATTCAACCCCTTCTCAACCCCCCGGTGCGATTATTAACCGGGCCTGGCCAAAATTAATGATAACCTGCACGAGACAACGCAATTCAATACCAACCCCAGAAACATTAATTACATTATAATAATAACTCGCGGGAGCGCCGGTTCATTTTATTATACAAGCCCCTATATAGCATTGACAGAATAGTCAATGTGATCAAGATTCGTTAATATTAATTTCATGTAGGATAGTTTCGCATTAAATTGCTTTAATTATATCGAACACTATGTTCTATTATGGAATATTAAACTTGGCGCAATGGCGGCGGTCTCAATTCACCAAGTTATAGCGAAACTAATAGTAGATCTATTTGAAAATAAAACAAAAGTAATACAACGAACCTTCTGACTAAATTATGCATATTCGTTACCGAATGGGCTGGTATCTATATATCTCGAAATGAGAAAATAATTGTCTAAAAGTATTACTTAAAAACGAAAGAATTCGTTGCGAGAGAAAACTAATTATGAAAATGGTTTTGAATTGGGTTTATAAATTTACCAGCCATGTTAAAACCACAATGATATAAATATTAATATAAATATAAATTTGGATTTTGGTAATGATCAGGGAAGGGGTAACTGGCGCCAGGAATAAAAAGAACAAGCAGGATGATTGGTGGAAATGGACAAACAATGAAACAAAATCTGATAAAATCTAAATTCCATTCAAGTCTCATGATTTATAATACAATTTGAATTTTTTAAGATAAATCATTTGATTACAAATAATCATATTTAAAATAAATGACACAATCTAAGTTATTAAAAAAAAAAAAAAAAAAAAAACTAATTGGTAATAATTCTAATTTATATTTAATTATCATATTATAATAAATTTCAATGTTTAAACAAGTTTGCTTGAAAGTCATTTTAATAAATTGTTTATGTACCGTTTATATTGCTTTTCGAGGATTGAAATACGGCTTTCTTGGCAAATATATATTTATAGGCGTATTCAGAAAATATATATAAATATATAAAATTGATTCTAGTTCATTGACTTATCAAATATTTAAAAGCAAGTTGAATCTAATATAAAAAGGAAAGATATTTTAAAGTAATAAAATATGTGAATATAATCATTTTCATATTAATGAAATAAAAAAAAAAAAAAAAAAAAAATGGTAATTTATATTACAATTCAAAATTTGTTTCCGGAGATTGTCATGACAGCAAAATAAATAAACAATTTAAAATATTGTTTAGCCGAGTTTGGATATAGCGCGTTATATTATAATAATAAAAAGAAAAGAAAAAAAATTCCATAGAAGAAACGTCTAATATGCGGCATTATTTTCTATATTATTCTTTTATGTCTCATTCTATTATATATTATAGTTAAGAATAAATATTTGGCAACAGTCCAAATTATGAACATGATTATAAGGTTTAAAGAATGCAGAGCGGCTGTCTGGTAAACAATAGACCCAGTTTAATGACGCCTGCCTGGCCTATGATGGTGGTAGTGTTGTTTAGGCCTAAGGTTGTTATTGTATTAGTGTGAATCACGAGAAGAGACCAAGCTGGGTTCGAAGCACGCCTCATCATCACCAAAGCTCCTCCGTAGCCATTAAAAATAGATGGCGGAAATTTTCTGATTACTTGGATTAATTCTTTTGTTTTCGAGCCGCATTAAATATAGAACGTAATGTTGACTATTGAGCTTAGCACCAAACATACAACTCTATATATAATGGCTACTAGTACTGTTAAATTCAAACTAAAGAAATATTCAAATAGCAAGTACATGGAAGTGAACGAAAGGAAGAACAAAGAACGACGCCTACTCCCTAGTATAACACCCTGTGTGCCTTAGTTTGACTTTGTACTTAGTAAAAGGGCTGGGGAGTTGGGAGTAGGGATACACAAGTAATGCTGTCGCAGCCACCGCTGTTTTATAATCTGTATATTTACAGATAGCTTCGTCATTGGAGGGGTGTATTTGTGATATATATATATATATATATATATATATATCAGGGTATTGTTCCGGATTACGTATACGATCGTAATCTGTTGACTTTGCGCTTTGGTCTAACGATGCCGGTGATCAAGGGATGAGTTTAGAAGGGAAGTTAGGGATTCTTTCTAGCACCTTTGTTGGTAAGGGATTCATTTAAGAATGTTATTGACAAGCGCTTTGAACCTCTTTCTTTTTTTTCTTTCTTTTCTTTTCATGATTAACCATTTATTTTAAAAACTTGGCAGCTTTTTTAGTTATTAATCGAAACAAAAAAAAAAAAAAATACAAATTAATAATGAGGTAATTAACTAAATTTTAATAAAACTCATAAAAAGTCTTTTTTAATGTAACCATCAACAACAAACTAAATTTTATATTTTAATATCATCATTAATTAATTTTTTTACTATATTCTTAATATAAAAAATACAAAAATAAAAAATAAATCAAACTATTATACTTAAAAATAATACAAAATTTGAATGTGGGTTTAAATAATAATTCTATAGATGAATAAACTTTAAAATAGAAGACAAAATTTGATTCAGATAATGTATTAAATATAATATTCAAATTCTAAGTTAAGCAAGCATGCTAAATTATCTGTCCTTGAATAATATTTCACATAACATAAATATAATAAAAGTTTATTATATAAAATATAATGACATTTAATATTTTAAATTAAGAATTTAGAATTTCCTATAAAAAATTTTATTTATATAGCTATTATGTTAAAAAAAATTCATATTTTTTTTTTATTATTATTATTAATATATTGAATAATATTAACATTCTCTCAAGGTAGAATTTTATCCCAACAAATTTTGTTGTAATTCTATTTCGGAAAATTTGTATTATACTAGGAGCTGTCGACTAACAATTGAATTAGAATCAATATTTATTAAATTGTTTTCTAACAATCTATTTTTAAGGGTTATGATTTATAAATCAATGGAATATCAATAAATAAGCAGTAAGTTGGTTAATTTTCGAAATATCATGAAATGTTAGGTTTCAAGTAAAAGGAACTAAATTTAATATCCGCTTAATGAACTAAATTGATACTAAATTTACCGAAAGGTGGATAGAAACATCCAAATGAATATACATACAATATTTTTCAAGTAGAAATAACCTCTTAGTATATAGCATATATATTTATATGTATTTTCATCTGATTGGTTACTCGTTCATACATTTATAAGTAAGAGTTATTATTAGCAAAGAGAGGGAACAAACCCTTCTTTTGAATTATTCACAATCAAAAGATATACTAAATGTTTTAAATTATAAATATAAAAAAAAAAAATTCCAATAATACATATATCACTTTTGACAACGTGTCACAATTTCATCAGTCGGAATCTAATTAATCGTTTCAACTAAGTATGACTTGAGCCATATTGGATATATGATTAGAGAAATGTCGAATTGTTGACAGTTTTTGATCTGAGAACGAACGATGGGCTTTCATTCATTTATTCCGATTTGGAGTGTGAGTGAGGAGGCAAAAAGGCTAACCTAAAGTGAGAGAAAGTATTCGGCTTTTTGGAACAAGGAGAGGGCATTTTTTTAGGTGACGCCTTCCCGACCCGAATATTCAAAGTTCTCCCTTCACCCTAAAAAAAAAAATGACTCCTCTCTTTTCATCAAAGTCATTGTTTCATATTATGGAGTCGACGCGTTCGGCCCATTTGGCCGCTCCTTGCCGCTTTAACCTATTTACATTTATATAACTATACGGTGTAATTTACATACATTTTAAATAAAAAAAAGTGACGATAAAAATGATACGAAAAAATTAAAGAGAATGCTTGTGTGGGTTGGTGGGGTGATAGGAAGGGGTCGGAATAATTGGCATCGGGGTGGCCCTCGAGGTGAGTTATTAGGAAGGGCACAATGCAATTTCTATCTAATAAGTCCATATTTCTTAAGATATTATCCTTATCAAAAAATTGAGTTGGTTTTTATCGAATCCCATCATTCCTCTGTATAATAAATTATTTAGAAATATTTGAGGCTAGAGAAATTAAGAAGAAAAGAAAAAAAATTATATGTAGTATAATTACTCTCCTTGATTGAGAATTGGCACAATATCTGTGTAATTTATTATTTGAATACTTGTTTTGAACAAATTTTTGAACCCGTTTAATACCAAAAAATAATAATATTTCAGATTAGCATGTTATTTGTGTGGCCTACCTTCGAGGATAATCCCATCACAATTTGAATACAATTCTTAGATAAAAAATCTTTTCTTAGATAATTCTTATTTTCAGGAAAACATTTTTTTAAATTTTATTTTTTAATAAAGGAAGCAGTAGTATGAAATAATAGTAATTTAAAAAATGAAATAAAAGCCTTATATATAGCTATAACTTTTTTCGCGATGTTTTTCCAAATTATTTCTAAGAATAAAAACTTAATTATTAAAAAAATATAAATAGCATGAATTGAAAAATTTGAATAAGATTTCACACTGTGAATAGATTTAAAAAAGAGGAAGAGTACTAAAAAAGATTTAAATTAAAAAAATTTTAAATCGTTATCTTTCACCCTTAAAATTTCCTAATGATAATATTTCTTCAAGATATGCAGAGTGAGATTTTTTTTTTATTATTATTATTGAACTATTTATTTATTTTATCATCTATTTATGTTCTTTTTCCTATATTTGTTGATTTTTATTTTATCGTATAATTTAAATGGCCTCTGTTGCTGATGATGATAAAAAATAAAAATCAACAAATATAGAAAAAAAAAAAAGAATAGACATATAAATAAATGATAAAACATATAAAAATAAATTTATTTTATAAACGATCCTCCTCAATAAAAACTGGGGTCTTTAAAAACTTGATACTAATAAGCTCCACCCAAGATTTTCGAAGAGTTGAAAAAGTTGAAAACAGACAAAATAATGGAAAAAAGCCTAAATTCTTTAAATTATATATATTTTATATATTAAAGCCCTTTTAAAATTTTTTTCCAAGATCGCTTCTTTAATCAAGACAAACGAATTGTCTCAACTCTGATAAAATTAAAAATTATTCAGGTCTATAAGATCTCTCTATCTATATATAAAATCGTGACAAAATGACAAACATTTATTTTGCTTAAACTTTTATTAAGATATAATTAAAGAGAAAATAAGTAAAAATTCTCCTTTTACAAAAATAAATTTAAAAATTTAATATTTAAAAAAAAATTCAAGAAATACTTTCTCTAGAAAAAAGGAATATTTATTCTTTATTGAGGATTAATTATTTTTTTTTATAAAATATATTCCTAATCTTTGAACTAACAGAGAAAAGGAGATTTTTAGGGAATTTTGAAACCTTTGTTACGTCACTATTTTGGGTAGATATCATTATTAAAGTCACTTAGAGAGAGAAAACTAAAAAAAAAAAAAAAAACATTCGAAAAAATTAAATCAGGATTTTATTAATACTAATATAATTTTAAATCACCCATAAAAAAGTAATAAAAGGTAATAATAAACTTTCATTTCATAATGACATTATTTATCCTTATTAATTTTAATTTAATTTATTAATATATTTACCAATATTTTTGACAAATTAATTAATTTAAAAGGTTTTCCCAGTTTTCCTTTTCCTCTCCCAATACCTAAAGTTCAAATTCTGGATTAGTGTTTGATGGTTGAATCCTAATCTCAGTCTATATATTTAATATTTTAATATAGAATAAATATAGCAATATTAAAAAAAATTATGTAGAATAGTTTTCAATTAAAATAAATGTTTTGAGGTTTTTTGAG
>JAAAKE020086179.1:0-13620 GCA_010014785.2 Anisolabis maritima | reverse complement strand
AATTGTTTTCTCGCTAAGCTGGCCATTAAAGTCTTGTAGGATAGCGATCTGTCCCAAGTAACAGCGTCAAGTGAACGGTAGTCTCCGCAAGATTGCCATAATCCATCTTTTTTTAGGATGAGATGCAAAGAACTTGACCATGAGCTATTTAATGGTCTACAGATTCCAAGATCGATCATGTGTTGGAATTCACGTTTCGCTTGTGTCATTTTGCCAGGGTGTAATCATCTGGCTTTTGCAGTGAGAGGTGGACCATTAGTTTTGATTGTATGTTGATAATTAATGTCTTTATTATCCTGAAAATTTGTGTTTTCTTTAAGTAAGTTGGGATAGCTCTTAATAGCTTCAGAACATTTATGAGAAGGTTCGAGAAGATAAACGTTAGATGAAAGCTCATGCGAAAGAAAACCTAGTACTGATAGTGAAGCTTTTGTGTCTATCAACTTATTATTTTTTATATCTACCAACAGATCAATATGTTTTAAAAAATCTCCGCCGTGTTAATAAAGTTTGAGCCTCGAACATTTTTTCATTTTTGAGAAATTTTGTTTAAACACACGCAAAATGATAAATATAATTTATTTGCTCTGAGGCTATTACCCCTTAGAACATAAAACAATGGTACATATTTCAATTTACAATTTTTGCTCCCTCCTCATCAACCCAATCCAATTCAACCGACCGCTCTCCTCTGGTTATTGATTAAATATTCGTATCGGCTCTTAAAAATGGCCAAAATACGCGAGCGTCAAATCATTTCCGCGATATAATTCTAGAGATCAATATATGCTCATGAATTTTCTTCCTATGATCTACCCCACATAAATAATTTGGCTCCTGAAACCTATTTGATATTTCCCCCCAACTCATGAAGCCTTGATACGCCTTAAACATCACTTTCAATTTAGCCCATTCCATCCTTTTTTATAAACTAGCTCAGCCTAACTCACTAATCATTAAGTAGGACTACTAAACCTATCAAATTTTCCAAAAACAAACCCGAAAATAAACAGAAGTCGAATGTATGGATCTTTGAAGATGAGCCAAATCCAACAAAATTTGCTCGTGCACGAAGCACTTCGAAACAAATGGACGCCTGTTTTTTCAGAAAAACTGTACATGTGGCAACCGTTCCTTTAGAGAAACGTAGAACGGTCAATGCTGAATGGTCACAGCCATTTGTTTGTCAGAAGTCTTCCAAGAAATAAGGAAAACCAACCGCAGAAGATGGATCATTCTCCACCACGACAATGCGAGCTCTCACAAATCTGCTCAAATAAGTGACTTTTTGAGCACTCTCAACGTCGATTTGATGGGCCTTCCGCCGTATGGTCCTGATTTGGCACCCAATGACTTCTTTTTATTCCCGCATATCAAGAATAAATTGCGAGGCCAACGTTTTTTGGTTTTTTGGCAACCTGAAGAAACGGTTGATGTTTTTAAAATGCATGTTTTAGAGGTGCCTCAATCGGAGTGGGTCAAAAATTGGTTCAAACGCATGCAAAAGTGTATTGATCTTCATGAAGAATATTTTGAAAAACAATATAGTCACTTTTGTTGATAAATAATTGTTTTTGATCTCAAATATAAAAGGCAACTCTCATATTATTGGATTATGAACTTGAGTAAGTATAAAAGGCCATCTAAATTTGCGTCTTAACCCAGGATCAAAATCAAAAAGTTGTTCGTGGCGATAGGGGTGCCGTTAGCAGCGAAAAGCTGACGTCCTGCGTTTCTTTTCCTTGGGAGAAGCGGTAAAAACCAAATATTTTTACCGCCTGTGTCTATTAAGAATTTAAAACCTGTGCCTATTAAGAATTTAAAACCTGAGGAACGATCGTGCAGAAATAACCGGCTCGATTTTTGTGAAAGCCTGTCGTGCTCAGCCGCGTCAGTCGACAGGCCTAGGAGTTTTCCTGCTTAATTGTTTAACAGTTTTTACTGCCTGTGTCTATTAAGAATTTAAATCCTGAGGAACGATCGTGCAAAAATAAGGGGCTGGACTATTGCGAACGCCTGTCGTGCTCAGCCGCGTCAGTCGACGGGTCTAGGAGTTTTCCCTGCTTAAGTGTTGGTGTATGTTAACAGGGTTGTAGACATTTTTTTGCTTGGTTCCTAAACTTTTTGTGATACCAACAAATTTTATTAGCGTTAAGTCCTCGAGTTCTTGAACGTGATTGTGATTTTGAGTGAGAACGTAATTTCTGAATAGAAGCAATTAACTGTGCGATATGTGCTTCTAACCTAGAAAACCTATCATTCTCTGAAGGTACTGGGGTGTTAACTGATTAAGAGTTAATATATTGAAGATTGTCTGAAACTTCGATAATCTTATCTGCCATTGCAGCCAAATTATCTAATTCGTTCATGCTAGTGGCCAAAATAGAACGAGCATTAATCTTTGTAAGAACAATGTTTTTAGGAAGTCTTCCTGAACCTGGGAGTCTGCTAACGATCGCATTTCCCGCAATAATTGGGATGGTTTTTTTCCTCCAAGTTCCAGCTCCCTAAGAAGTTTATTTACATTTTTTCCCTCGGACTCTTTGAACTCCTATTTTTTATCTCGGTGTATGGCGTGTCGGAAGTTGGCTTCGAAAAGATGTCCGATATTATTTCGGTAACATCGCATTCTAATGAGGCAATAACAATTAAATTTTCTGATTTCCCTACTTATGTTTCCTTTAGAGAATTGCGCTTCCAGTCGAACAAACCACACTTTTAGATATTTCCTCCAAATGGGTGGTAATTTTAATATAGGAAATTTGACTTGCCTGTGAGGTTTGGTCGTTTTGGGCGTCCATGCTGTCATTATATTTATTTTCTTTATTTACCAATATATTCTTTCACCTCAGGGTCACCAATTTGTTTCTTGTAGTTTTGTAAAAGATAATTCCTTATATATAGACTATAAATAAATGCAAAATGTTTGAGAAGGAGAAAGATTTTTTATTTATTACAATAACAAGAAAAACAATAATTAACTTTTTTTATTAATAACAATTAAATCTAATTAAATTTTATTGTCTTTCATGGCGAACTTGATCGTCTCCTCACATCCACATTTAAAATTTTGTTCTCATATTCCGACCTTCATCAGGAGACGTTCTAATAGAAATTATGTTTATTGCTTCTTGATCTCTCTGAGGATCCCTAAGAAAAAATCTATACGGCATTAGTTGTGTTGATACCAAAAAAATAGATTGTGTGAGTTATCGAGGTCAGTGTGAAGTAATTCGTTAGATGTGAACGAAACGAATTTAACAATAAGGCTACAAAGAAGACCAAGTTTTTTTTTTCTCCCCTTTATTCCAACTAATCAAAACAACCACTGTTTGGTTTATCTTGACAACATGTGCATATATTTTTTATGTATGTCCTAACTTTAATTTCCATAGATTAAAAGTTACAAATATGGAACTTTCTTCTTTACCTTTAATACATATAAACCTTCAGCTATCTACCTCAAATATGAAATTTTATATTATTTTTTGATATTTATAAACAAATTCACTTGTAATTATTAGACTTAGAGTTTTGTGGAATAGGGTCCTGGACTAAATCAAAAACAGTATCACGTATTAAATATGAATGAATACTTATGTTTACTATGACGAAAAGGCCTTTTTTTGATTAGTGTTTTAGAATTTTGGGTTCTTCTAGATTTTTCTTTTGATGGTTGTGTTTGTTTCTTTATATTTATTGGAAAATGTTTATCATATTTTGAGATGCTGGAAGGAGGCATGGGTCCCTCTTCACCATAAAGTTGTCGATCCCTTTCACTTAAAGCTCCATTTCGCTTTAATGAACGATAAACAAATCTTGGCAAATCAGCTTGTCTTAAAATTGCATCTCGATGGGCAAGTCCTGCTCTTCTTGCTGCTTCTTCAAATTTATCAATAGGTTCTGGATCAAAAATAAGCGTTAGTATATTGATATTTGGAATACGTCTATTATCGCAATAAACACGTTGAATATGTTGTTGTTTTCTAATACCTATTCGAGGTTTTTTCGCAACACATTTTAAAACTCTTTCTTGTCTTGCTTCTCGCCACTGGCGAGCACACTCTTCCCGCGCTTTAGATGCCGCTGTTTCTTGATAAAGCGATCCTAAATTTTGATTGAAAAAAGTCTCATAATATGTGCCATTACTAGCGGGATATATTAATCTATAATTTCCTAAATTCATTTCTTCCCATTTAGTTTGCACTTCCAGCATTTTATTATATTTTGTTCCAGGTATTTGTGAACGTGAATTGCAATTATTTTCTTCAGACTTAAGACCCTGAAGAAGGCGATCTCGAATCCTTTTTTTATCTTCCAGAAGGACTTTACTTCGATCAGCATGAGACAAATTTAATATTCTAAATGTGTCCTTAAGCAAAGGTTCTTTAACATTTCGATCAATGAGAGCGTCCGTATGGAAACTGGGTGAATGATTCACTTCAAGTAAATATGGTTTGAGACGATGATCTAACAAAATATCAAAGCCAAGCAGTTCAAAACATGCAAGAGCTATATCATGTGTAGGAAAGCAAGCGTGATAAGAATGTTTCAGAATGGATTGTGCTGAAATCACTGTTTTAACAATCACCTGAAATAACAAATCCCAAGCATATTTTAAAATTTTATTTTATTTTTCTTTGCAGTGAATATTATTTGACCTTGTTTTTTGCAATTTTTGTTGATTTAGTTGATCCCTTTGGATATGCAACATGATTAAAGTGACTAGGATTTAATTTTGGTAAGACAGTGAAAAAACTCAACTGGAAAAAGTATTATGAATGAAAGTAAAAAATCTTGTGTGACTGAACGCACATCACTCAACTTTCTTTAGGTAAAAGAAAGTTGTGTGATATGCTGTCACACCAGATTTTTTGCATCGGGCCCCCTAGGCAGCAGTCCTCATCTCTTCATCTCTTAATAGAACAATATGCAGCGAGTTTAATCAATATCTTTAGAGTAGGTATGAAGTAGTAAGTTGCTGTTGTATTTAAGAATGGAGAAAGGAGCAGGCAGCCAGGTAATAAGCCTTTACAATATTATTTATTTTCGGCTTTAATTTAATAACGCTATCATCAGTCCATTTAGAGAGTATGAACTAAAATGATAAAACATTGAGTCAAAATTGCAGAGTTGTCAATTTGTTGTGTAGTTAATACGTATATAAATAAAGCTTGTATATAATTGCCAGTCAATAGTACTTGTTTGAGTAACAAAAAAGATCACTCAAATCAATTTTGTCACTCGAACAAGTAGCGGTATATAAGCTGATTGGCCTTGACTGATATTTATATATAAGCAATCTTTGTATAATAGTTTGGGGAAAAAGAAATCCAATATTTTTTCGTTTATTTCAAGACTTTATTTAACATAGAATTGTTTGCTTTGGGTCAAATATGCACCGTTTTGTTCTAAAATTTGTTGCCATTTTCAAAGTAATTTCATGTTGCCTCTTTCATAGAAGACCTGGTCATTATTGGCAAAAAAAACTCGACTAAGCGATTTTCACAATCTTCTCTTGAGGGCAATTTCTTATCACCAAGGAAGTTTTGCAATGACAAAAAAGATGGTAATCGCTTGGTGCCAGGTCCGGACTATAAGATGGATGCATCAAAACTTCCCAATTAAGCTCCTGGAGTTTCTGGCGAGTTACTATAGACATATGTAGCCTGACGTTGTCCTGATAGAACACAACTCCTCTCCTATTGGGCAATTCTGGCCGCTTCTGGTCGATCGCTAGCTTCAAACACGTCAATTGTTGACAGTAAACGTCCGAATTTAGTGTTTGGCCATATAGAAGCAGCTCATAGTGGATGATTCCACTTCAAGTCACACCAAACACAAAGCAAAACCTTTCTGCCGTTAATTCTGGTTTCCCACAAAATTGTCGTATGTAATCCATTTCTCATCCCCAGTCACCATCCGTTTGAGAAATGGCTCGATTTGGGTCCGTTAGATTTTTTTGCGTCAATTCGTGTGGCACCCAAAAATCGAGCTTCTTTTTGAATCCAGCTTTATGCAAATGATTTAAAACTGTTTTGTGGTCGATCTTCAGTTCCTGGGCGATACTACGACTGTTAACATGCCGGTCTACTTCTATCATTTCCATGATTTTATCGACATTTTCGACGACGAGCCTACTTGTGCGAGGTGCATCTTTAACATCAAAATTACCGGATTGGAATTGACGAAACCAAATTGCTTGTGATTATCTGTGACATTATCGGGACCATAAGTACCATTCAGAATTTCAGCTCCCTGGCTTGCATTTTCGCCTTTATCGAAGCAAAATTGTAAAATGTACCGAATTTTCTCTTTGTTCACGTCCATCTTTTACTCGATAAATCTCGCAACTGAATCGATCAATCACAAAACTGTTAAAGAATTTTTTTTTTAGTACGGAATTTTATTTTTCCAACGAGTATAAATATGAACCTATGCGATCAATACATCACGAGATATATATCACTAGGGCCATCTTGCCAAAAAATAATGGATTTCTTTTTCCCCAACCTTTATTTATCTTTGAGGTGAGATTTTAGATTATTTAAGAATCGAAGAACAAAGACCGTGAATCGAATTATTTGAAAAAATTATGAACAGCGCTTCAAGAGATTGTTGAGAAATATGTTTTGTTGAATTTTATTTATTTTATGTCGATGTTTATCCACGCAAGAACAGCAGAGGAGTCGCTAAACGCATAGTTCCCTATATTTAATTTAGAATTGAATATTGTTATGTATATAATTTAGTAAGCCAGATAATTTATACAACACTTTAATTCGTGAATTTTAGAGAGACGGTTTAGGATAATTTTAAAAAGGAATCGCATTTGTAAATGTTGTGTTCCGTAGATTGGCAGAAATTGCATTTTATTAATTTAGAAGCTGTAAGTTCGCAGGTCCGTCTTGGTGAACGAGAGACAATAGGTTTGAGAGGAGAAATAGGAGGAGGTAATTTTGGTTTGGGAGGAAGATTATTTATAGGTAATGTGCGTTGTATATTTGTTGAGAATTTTTGAAGGAAATTTATTAATTCGTTAATTTGGGGGAGGTTGTCATTATATCGGGACATTACATAATATTTCTTTGTGGATGAGTCTAAAATTTCTATATGTGATATGGAAAAAAATAAATTGCTCTAAATTTTGAATCTTTAATTGTGATAAGGCCGAATAATTTTCATGGATTAGACCGATATAATTTTGCAATTAGGAAAAATTTATTAGATTGAATTGGCTTTGGGTTGAGAATTTTATTTATATAGGAGGTAGCTAATAATCGTTTGTCTTTTATATTTTTTGAGTAATTTATTTACTACCTATTTGGTAATTTTCTGCTAATAACGGAAAAGCTTTGATAAAGGTCTGAGCTGAGCCGGTCAAGAAGAATGAGAGATTAATGTACCCCACATCAAATCATTTCGTTTTATCTGCTCTTTTGACTTAAAATAATTTTTATTTGTAGGATCGGTCTCAAGAATATTTCTAATTTGGTCATGAGATTCATTTGCTTTTTTATGCCTTTCGTCAATATTTAAAGATTTGGCTTTTAAAAGATTAATTTTGTTTGGGTCATTATTTAAATTTAAATATAAGGTGTGTAAATCTGAAAAGTTGTCTAAAATTTCAGATTTTGTAAGAGAAAGAAAAGATAAAATTTGTGATTCTGCGGAGAGTACCATTCTTTTTGTATGGGTGATATGGCGTTAATTATAAATAAAGGAGAATTGAGTTTATTTTAGTGTTAGTTTCTTTCTTGAGAGAGAGAGCTATATACTGTATATATATGAGGGTCTGAAAAGTGAGGTAACTAACATAGAAGATTGTTTTTTTTGACTTTACTTTTCGACATAGTCTCCTTTTAGCTCGACATTTGTTCAACGATATTCAAGTCGCTTAATCCCATCACTATAATACGACGAATCAAATACGTCAAAATAATCGTTTGTTTTTGCAATCATTTCTTCATTTGATGAAAATCTTTTGCCACCAAGCCATATTTTTCGTGTTCGAAAACAAGAAAAAGTCCGACGGAGCTAAATCTGGACTGTAAGGTGCATGAGGAAAAATTTCGAATCTTAATTCAACTAATTTTGCCGTTGCATTTGTCGATGAGTGAGCCGGTGCATTATCGTGAATGAACAATACTTTTTTTCTAAACAAATGCGGTCGTTTTTTTTTTTTAATTTTTTATTCAGCTGGTCCAATAGCGACGCATAGTACTCTTCTGTGATTGTTTTGCCCGTTTGGAGATAATCTATAAAGATAAAACTCCGAGCATCCAAAGACTCAGTGGCCATAACATAGAAAGACTTTTGCTTTCTTCGGTGCACTGCAACCGGCTTCTACCCATTGTTTTGATTGAATTTTGTTTCGGTTGTGTGATGATGTATCAAAGTTTCGTCAACATTAATAAAACGACGCAAAAATTCAATGCAATTACTCTTAAAAAGGCTTAAACAATACTCACAAGTGGTTACATGAATTCGTTTCTGATCCTCAGTTAGCAAACGCGGCACCCATCTTGCTAAATCTTGCAACAATAAACACAGATCAACCCATGAAAACATTATTCCACACATATACATTTATATGAGGGCGGTCTGAAAAGTCAGGTAAGTTACTGTATACAGAGATCGCAGAGATCATGACGTGTCCAATTCAGGATCTACGAACATAAAATAACATTAAGGAACTTTGACCCAAAATCAGCCATCATTAAAAACTATATTGAAACAGAACACAACAAGGACTTCGAGCACTGTAAGACAATAGCATCCACAGAAATTACAACACTCGTATTATACGAGAAGCCATCGTGATAGAAAAATGACCTACATGTCTCAACAAGAGAGATGTCAAACGAAATTTCTCAACGGCTTGGCAACCGTTAATTTCTGAACGAAAACAGTCGAACAAAGCTGACCTGACCCGAGCCCTACCCACCCCTTTCACAGAGCTTACAAGAAGAGTGACTCGTTCCACAACGAGCGAGCGACCAGGTAACATCTCGACCCGGGGAGAAGGCAAATTGAGGCGTTGGAACCGAGCCGGACAAACTAATGCGATAACCATACACCACACCATCCAACCAAACACTTCCTAAAAAACAATCCAAACAACCACTTCCTAGAACAGAGAGACAAACACAAGTCTCGGAAACATCTACACACAAAACGCCTCGCGGAGAAGGCAGATTGAAGCTTCGAAGTCAACCCAAACAAAACACTAACAACACAACACCCAACCAAGGCTGCCCCAGACCTCAGAGCGAAATCCAAACCACCACCACATCCACATCAGAGATAATGGGAGGCACTTCAGGCCACTTTCCATCCCCTAGCTCTTTTTTTGGGATAGTTGAGGCCATCTCCCCTCCTTTTCCTTTTCTGGTGACTTGGAGGGGTGGGAAGGACGTCAGGTTTTTTTTCCTTTTTTTCTAGAGTTAGGGGCTTGTTTCAAGGGGGGCTTTGAGGGGGACCTTGCTTGTTTCAAGGGATCCGATTATTTTGAAGGGACTCCTAGAGCGTTTTGTCAATAAATTTCAACAGGACCATACCTGAATAAACATTTACTTCAGGGCAAATTGTAATTGAAATATATTTTTCTAAGATAATGTTTCTTAAAGATTTTTTAAATAAAATTTGAACTTTTTTATCGTTAATATCATAATCTGTTGTAAATAAATTAGACATAGAAATTTTATTTACTTCATAATATAAAGTAACAAGGCAGTATAAACCACATTCCTAATTTTCTAATTTACACATCTCATTTATTTTTCTATACCTTATCTTTTTCCTCTCCTGTCTATTTTCTATCTCGTAAACATTTGTTTTTGTTAAATATAAACCTTTAAAAAACTCGAATATTTGCTTCGCACAAGTCCCGAAAACTTACTTCCTCAATCCGTCGGACAACTAAGATCAACGCATCAAGAGACAAGGAGGCCAGACTCGTCGAGACCGGTCGTAACCCCTTTCTCTCGCACAAGCTCGAGAGGTCCAACTACAAAATGGGCCTATCAACAAAGGGATAGAGTTGGGGATCGCGCACTAATAATGTATATGAGTTAAGAGTGTACTTTAAGGGATCGAGTTTTGTTTCTCTCTGTTCTGGAGACGATGTCGATTCCTTCTTTATCCTTAACTGGTTTATTGGGAAATGAGTTGGCCAAAGGTCTAGGGTGTAGGGGGTAAGATGCCCTCACTTGGCAATAGCACACACAGTGCATTTAGGAATTCCTATATTTGGAAACGCAAAGCTCTAACAGATTCTAATTTCCATTCCCATATTGTATCACAGAGTGGCTTTGGGATTAACTGTTTAACGAATTGCTTCAGTATATCCCAGCGTTCCTTTGAGGCAGCGAATAAGGTATATATTTTTGACATTAAAAAATTGATTGCCCTAAGTGACGATTTTTCGACGTTTCCTAATATCAAATTCAAATTATAGCAAGTGCAAGGAGTATAACATGCCTTTTCATTTAAAATGTAAGCGGGAATACCTTTATATATCTTTCATCTTCGCGCCATTATCATATCCTTGCCCTCGACAGACTGATAATTTAATATTTAATGTATTTAAAAGTGATTTAATTTTTTCATAAATACCCTTACCAAAAGTATCGTTAGTTATTAAGAATGTTAAAAAATTTAATCAACACTAGGACTAGAAAAGACCAACCCACAGGCCACCTATTTCATCACCTACCGCTAAGGTTCAGACGAAATCCAGGCGCCTGGTACATTTCCTAGAAGTGCTCCAGTTTTACATAATTTGACTACGCGACACACCTCCAAGGAGGGGGGGGGGTGTGGCGGCACACAACAAGGAGAGGATTTCCCGGAAAGGACTAATGTAAGCAAGTGTTTTATTACAAGTAACAGAATGTCTTCAAAAGCACACCGGGCACCCGGGCAATTAAAAAGGACAAAGCCCGACGTGTACCAGCTCAGACCACCATTCAATTTACCTAACAAAACACATGCGCACGACAATCATTCTCTCTCTCTTCAACCTAACTATATCTTTACGTAATTTAATAAATTGTTCTTGTTAATACAATCCATCCGTTTTATTCATCTACAACGCAACCCACTTAATGCTAAAATAAATTGTAATAATAATACAATCTTTCATGAATATAATTATGGTGTGAAAGTGAAAGTGAATGAAAAAAAAAAAAGGGAATCAATGTTAGTGAGAAGTGTGAAAATCTGTGTGATTTTTACTAAACAAAAGGACTCAATATTGCCATGTTTTACAGTCCTACCGACTTGCAGTGGGACAAAAAAAAAATAAAAAGAATGAACGGAAGCATGATGCTACAGCCTCTTCTACAACTATGCTTTTCTGTGTCACCGAATCATAAACATTTATTCGTTCATATGATTTGATTGAAACACCATTACACCTCTGTACACTCTTATATTTTGCGTTGTAATCTCATTTTAAAAATAATAAAAATTTAAAAATCAAGCAATTCTTAAAACTTTATATATAGAAGTATTTCTTAAAACGGATTCAAATTTCTCATGGAGAAATAAATTAGATTGAAAATTATGGTTTTATATTAAAACTACAGAGAGTTCGGGACGAACTCTCATTCACAGGAAAAAGCGATGTTATAACGCTATATCTATGAAGAGAGAGAAAGCCAAATTTTGGAAATGTAAGATTTTTGGTAAAATGAACTCAAGTCACAAAGTGAAAATTTCCCACTAGACTTATGCTTGTAGTTATTCCTACAGAAACTGCAAACCTAAGTTACTTAGAGAGTACACATGTAGGACTAGTGTATTAAATTCTCCTGGAAACATACAAATTTAGATGACCTAAGGTTTGAAAATATTATAAAAGGACTTCTCCCACTCTCTCAGGAGAAATTTGAATTACTTGTGTGCATAGTATATCGTCCTCCTCACTGATTTGAACAACATTCTGCATAATTTTTCCCTCATTATCCAAACGTAATGATCCTTGGTGATTTAAATTGTGATTTCAATACTCACTCCCATGATAATAAATATTTGAATAATCTATTTACTTCGATGAACCTTGCAGTCCTCTCGATTGGCTCCACACATTTTATCAAAACGTCTGATTTGTGGATTGATTACATAAATTCTCTAGATCCGATCTAGGCTAGTTTACGTCTTACTTATCAAATAGAGGACAACTTATTGTTGATAACGGTGAATCATCTGGTATTTTATCTATTACTTCAGGAGTTCCGCAGGGCTCCGTGTTGGGACCTTTTTTGTTTTCGATCTTTGTATCGGATGTCAATGAACACATTGTAAATACCATCTATATTCACCCGAAAGCATAGATATCTCAATTCAGAAAATCATTGAGGATATTGTGTCAATCATGGGTTGGGATGATGGGAATAAACTTAAGATCAACGAAACAAAGACTGCTTAAAAAATTAAATAATCTTAAATTCTTTAGATCCACTATCCATCGTTTTTGGTTCATTCAAGATTCATTAATGAAATTGACTTTATTCTGCCGGTGCGGTTAAATGATCGACCCATTTATTATTCCAGGCCAGTGAGGAGCCTAGGTATACTTTTAAATTCCACCTTAACTTGAAAAGAAAATACCATCCATATCGCCCAGACAAACTTTAAAAATGTTCATCAAATTAGAAAGTGTGAGGATTATTTACTATTTCAAATTAGAAAAATGCTTGTTCTCTTAATACCAACAATTGACTATTGATGTCTGGTCTACAATGATCTCACATCCAAGCTGAACCTGAAACTAAAGCGAATACTGAATATGAGTATTCGTTTTATCTTTGACCTGTCTAGAGACATATAACATCTATTACAATAAATTAGGCTTGTTATAACTACCGTTAAGACGCAAATACTTTATGGATTCACTGACTTTTTCCATCTTAAAAACAAAGAAGTATATCTGTTTGAGAGTTATTTTCATAAGCACCTAATCAATCCATTCACGAACACTAAGGATAAATCATTTGGATCTGAAGATTCCTATCCATTGAACGTCGACATCCCTCCAGATATATACACAGGAGGCTCGGGTAACAAAATCATCAAGCTTCAGAGACGAGGTGCAGGCAATGATATCGTTAAGCAAGGACAAGCACTGATGAACCTCGGATGGGTCGCGAGGAATAAGAGTGTGGAATGGAATCTGGTAACCATTGACCTTTCTAATTATAAAATTTGTATTTCTAAAGTCTAATGGCATTAGCAGTCGAATAGATTATAAAAAATAAAAAAATCTCAAAAAAAAAAAAATTATAATAATAAATAGATCAAATTCAATCATAAGACCAGAATGGAGTATGATGGGGGAGGCGGAGAGAGCTGGAATTGGCCATAGAGCCAGATACCGGCGAGTGTGTGCCAACAGTGGGGTAAATAATTTTTGTGGGGTTTGATGGTTTTTATCTTTAATAAAAGATTTTTCCCTCAAAAAAAGAATGGAGTATGGTAGGGAATTTTCATATTTAGCACTAGGATCCGAAACATTTATAAGAAAATCTTAACTTAAAGAGCATTTATTATGCTTTTTATATAGAATTTCTTATAAAGAAATTTTTCTTTACAAATGGTTAATTCAAAGATCTCTTA
>JAAAKE020086157.1:0-22077 GCA_010014785.2 Anisolabis maritima | reverse complement strand
CGTCAACAACCGATGAAAACGTTGAAGCAGTGAAGAAAATTGTTATGGAGAATCGTCGAATCACTATTAGAGAAGTTAATGAGAATGTCGGTATATCGGTTGGCTCATACCATGCAATTTTTTCTGATGTTTTGGGCATGAAACATGTGTCAGCGAAGTTTGTTCCGAAATTGTTAAATTTTGACCATGACGCATGAGCTCAGGAGCTGTTGAATGACGTCAACGACGATTCAAATTTGTTCAAAAGGGTCATAGCTGGTGACAAAACTGAAAAGACCCATGAAAGGGCGGAGGTTTGCCACGATTGAGGAGATAAAAACCGCATCGCTGGAAGAGCTCAAGGCCATACCAAAAAGCGTGTATCAGAAGTGCTTCAAGGATTGGAAACAAGTCTATTATATCTGAGGGTGATTACTTTTAAGGGAACAAAATAGCCATTACTGGCCTAAGTGAGTCTCCCCAATAGAGGGCGGCCACCACCTAAACCTAACCTAACTGTTGAATTCATATCGCAATACAATCCAATAGAGATACGGATATTACTGATATGTACCTAACTATTTTCACTGGTGAACAAAATTCTATCTTCCAACAGTTTTTAAATCTTTATTAAACATTTTTTTGAAATTTTTCACTATTATTAAAATATCTCCTCTTATATTATTATCAACTAGTAAATCAAATTTCATTATATATATTAAAAATATTTCTGTTTTTTATTATATACCTAAAAATATGTCCCGGTATACAGATATAGAAGAGTATCAAAATGTTTCACCTATATCAATTGTTTTATTTAAAAATATATTAAATGTGGAAAAATAATTTTTTCATAAAATTGTTGAATATACCTGGGTTATAAAAGCGTGGACGCTCAATGAAAATTTTAATTAATCTCCTATATACAATGTATAATTTTTTAAGTCAGATTAAGCTCCCCTCGCATATAATTGAATTAGCCAAAAATATTTATTCAACAATTTATAAAAAAAATTATTTTTCTCTTTTTAGAGCATTTTTAAATAAAAAGTATTTTTTTTTTAATATATTTTTTTCACGACTAAAAATGTTACAAAGTTAATAGATAGAGCTTCTTGTATAATTAATATTTTAAATACAAATATAATGTAAGAGAAAGTTTTGCAAAGTTCTTAAAATCACGTTCCATTTATTCAAATTTTGTGTGAAAATAGATTATGTCACCCAATAAGGTAACTTAACAGAGGCAGGAGGAGCTGGAACTACACGTACCCCTTGATTTTTTCAGGCTTGGCATAGATAAGTATTGGAGTGACATGGATTGGATTGGATTTAAAGAATTGAGAAACAAAGAAAGAAGCTTGTGGGGTCAAAAACGACTTCAACAGTACAGCAAGGTTAAAGAGGCCTAAGTTTTTGATTACATCCTGTTGCGTCCTCCCGCCATTGTTGGGGGTTGTTTGCGTCGCTGCTCATTGTTCTTCAGATGTGGTGTAGGGCACTTTTCATGCTATTAGAGTGGTTAGGTTTTTCCAAAGAAAGACAAATTTATGTCTTATTGAATTTTATTTCGATGATCATAAAAAATTTATGCCGAGACTATGGCAAGAGAGAGAATCTTCCCTAAAGAATGGTGGAAAACCTTTATAATATTTTTTAATCATTAAGCCAGCTAAAATCAGATTTTTCCATGAGAATTTAATATACTAATGGCTACACGTGTAGTCTTAGATGACAGTTTGCAGTTTCTTTGGGAACAACTACACGCATAAGCCTGGTGGGAAATTTTAACTTTGTTTCTTTTTATATGAAATATATTTGCCTCTTTTAAATATCTTAAATTTATCTCTCTCTCTCTCTCGTCGGCCGGCTCGGGTGGACGTGTCCACTTTTGCTCCTCATTTTTTTTAAGTTTTCCTTGTGTTTTTTACTACTTTTTATTAATAAACCCTTTCGATTCTATTCTAATTAACAATCAAAATGCCTACAGAATGTATTATTTGTACTCAGCTAGATGTGCAAAACTGACTGATTTCGACATAAATCTTATGAAGAAAAACAAATCAGTGAGCTGGAAGTGTCAATCCTGTCCAAAAAGCCTCCTACCCCTTATCCAGTGGGTGTGATGGTTTTGGAGAGTGTGAAAACAGCGACGACCTTGGATAATTTGGCTGCGTCCCTGAATTCTCTTCACGAGAAGGTTGACGGACAATCAACAAAGATAACTTCCCTTGAAGAGAAACTCAAAAATGCCCTCGAAGAGATAGATTCCTTGAGGAACAAAAATTTAGAGCTGACCAAAATAAATTTGCAACTTCATCTTCAGGGAATCGGCTAGAGCAAGTCGCTTTTGATAGATCCCTCGACATTGCCGGCGTGACTGAGGGCTAGGGCAAATTGCCCGTGGTCTCTATCATTAAGGTTGGTCATGGACTGGGAGTGCAGCTTGACGCTGTCGGTTTGGGCAGTACATCGAGGATAAGCGCAGCATCAACATAAACTGTGTGAAAAAAAGTGATAGGGATAACTTAATCAAAAAAGCTAAAAGAGATTTCAAGATAGATAGTTCTGCCGTCTATATTAATGAATCCCTGATATCTTATAATCGTAAAATATATGGTCTTGTTCGGTAGGCTTTGAGGGAAACGCAGGGCAAGTTTAAGTATTTGTGCGTCAAAAATGGTAATATTTTTGGAAGGGCTGAAAATGGTTCCAGACCTTTTAGAATCGTATCGTAAAAGACGCTAGGCTGAGTAAAATGACTTTTTGTCTCTTAAATGGAATCTCATATAAAATTCATGAATCTTAAAAAATATTTTTTTTGTGCTCATAATAATTTATCAAATTTATTCTTTTTTTACCCTTACTTATAAATTTACAAGATGAATGTTTATTTAATAATTTACCTTAAAGTTTGATTCGTCCGGCCATGCAATGTTGGACCAATTCAGTAAAATGACGGTGTTTTAGGAACCACTCTGCCATATCTTTTACTGTTGACAGACAACGACAGTTTTTTTTCTGGATTTATAGACTTCTTCTTGTTGTTCTCGCAGAGTTTGGTCTTTTTAATTTTTTTGATAAGGTATCAGGGAGCTCACAAGAAGAACTCAGAGACTCTCTGATCAATTTTCTGTCCTCGCGTTCCGTAATAATTTGTTTTCGACCTGTATATTTTCTGTATATTAGTATATGATCCAGTGCTTTTGAGCCGTTGAAGAGTATATATTGCACAGCTCTCCACGAACATTTAATAAATTTAAAAATTTGCACTTGGGACATGCTTTGTAATTTGAGTAGTTCAATTTTTACGCGTTGTTGCAAATTGAGTTCATTTTTTTAGAGATAATCTTAGTAAGATGACTAAATTATAAAATGAAATAAAAAATTCATCGTCCAAAAGAAGTGTAGTGTTCCCAACTAGCGAAGCTGACTACATTGTAAGAATAAGCCAAAATATTAATTTTTCAGATGCTTTATGACAAATAATAAAATCTATATTTGTGTTCTTATGGTCAAGTTCAAGGTCAACTCTACTGACAGTGACTATCGTGATGACAGTTATTCAAAATATTATTGTTGGTTGATCCATTCATATATCTATGTATTCATTTAATATTATTTTTGAATTTCTCTAATAAAGTCATTTTCAAGTGTTCTCTTCTGTTCATCTGAACCCACTAATTCACTTCATAACATTTTCCTAAAACTTACAATCATCAATCTTACAAATCCAACATCAACAAGCATCTTTTAAAGTACAAACTCTCACTTACTCTTCTTCCTGGTTTCATGTGACCATTGGTCATTATAGGTTCGTTGAACCTTATCCTTCCATATCTAAAAAAAAAGGCGGGGAAATTCTAATCTTCCAATTTGCAAAAAGAGAGAGATAGGAAGGAAGAGAATTAGAAAAAAATATTTAACTTATACACACATGCACACATTTTATAAGTAATTTAGAATAAAATTTTTTTGGATATTTGACATCCTGGGTACGTATTAAGCTTTGACAAAGATAAGAAGAATTTTAAAAAATCTACTAATTTTTATACTTTTTCTTATATATATATAGTATATAAAGAGTCTTGTAATTGCAAAAAATCCTATGTCGAGATTTTAACAGAAATACGTGTTTTGAGATCTCCTTAAGTTTAAAAAAATCAATCTAGCAAAATCATCTGTTTTTCTGTGTGTTATCAAAATATCTCAAAGCTCAAATATATATATATGTATATCTAAGCTACCCTTAGCTATGAAATAAATAGTATCGGTATAAACAAACTATTGCAATGGCAAAAAATTGTAATGTTAACGTTTTATTAATATTATTGATATTATTATAAATAATGTGTGTGATATTTGTTACAGGTTTTAATAATCAGTTATCATGAAACAACTTCAAATAGGATGTTTAATCTGCTTAGTAACGGCTATTTATGCTCTACCTCGTACGAAGGAATATCGTGGCAAACTACCACCTCCTGCACTTGATCAACCTATTGAAAAACCATGGGATACTGGTGCCTCCATTTTAACAGCTGGAGCTCTTAGAGGAGAACCTACTTGTGAGGAATTGCGGGCCATGTGGCGCTTCTCAAAACGACAGTCTCGAGCAACAGAAATGACTAATGAACTACCAACTTATCGCGACCCATTTGCATATAATATTTGGGAACCATATCCAAGATCTCGTGGGACAATGGGAGGACCTCATGTTTATGGCCGTTTGGTTCATGCAGCTCCACGATCCCGTCCTCGTGATACCTCTCCTGAAAGATTACGTGCTTTCGAAGAGGTGGCTCGCTTATATGGAACTGTTCCACATATGACTGCAACACCAAGGCGTAAGGCTTCACAGGCCTCTTTCCGAGGAGGTCAACAACTTCATTCACCGACTCCTCAGATGGGAAGCTTTCAACAACTCAAAGAACTTATTCGTTCAGAAAGAGCTCGAGAATTACATGAGCAACGAATGGCTGAAGAAGCTGCAGCAGCAGCTCGTGCAATGGCTTCCAAAGACAACCAGCAAGCTTTTTATGGACGAGTAATTCATGGTGATGAAGAACCTCATCATGTTGCTAGGTATGATTACGGACCTAGAAAAGGAGTCGGCGTTCTCACCTTTCCTGATTTGCTTGCACCTGCAGCTGCAAATTATGTCGAAGGGCATCTTTTAGGTCCACTCCAAGTAAATCCTTTCTATCGTGGAATGTTACCTGCAGAATTTTCGGTAAGAAAAATATCTATTTATTTAATATTATATATTCGCCACCTGACTCTCTATAATTATTTTTATTCATTATAATTATGAAGTAACTTTTAAATAAAATTATCTCCCTTTTCTTGTCCTCTTATTCCAAAACTCAAGCACAGGAAGAGGTGAAACCAAGGAAGAATATTTCCTCCCATCAGGTCATTGACAAATTAAGATGACAGGCTGCATACTTTGCTATAATAGATTAATTTTTTGAGGAAAACGGACCGATACATTTCATATTTTAATAGCTTTTTTTCCACTCATAAGTCTAAAAATTTATTAAGTTTCATTCTTTTCCAATTAGAGGTTCCAGAGATATAAGCCAAAACAAAAGCTATACACACATATACACATAAGCACATTAAGATTTTTTGTTTTTTGGGGTCCTTTTGACCTGAAACGTAGAAATTGGGGATCAATTTTTTATTATCATAATACTTTCACTCTTACCATTATATATTATAGTATGGAAAAGTAAAAACTAAAAATCACTCATTATGAAAATTTTGATTTTTTTATTTAAATTAAATAATAGATCGTAAAACCTTTTCTGGTATTAATGAAAGAAAATTCAACAAAAAAATGAAAGTGTGTGAAAATTTATTTAAAAATAATTAATTAAAGATATATTTACTGATAAAACACTTTAAACTACAAAAACCTGGTGCATATTTAATTGATGGATTTCTCTAAGCCGTTATTTATTTGTTAGACTCACTCATACAGATAAAAGGAGAACAAGAATCCTGGGGCTGTGAGTCTCTCCCTTGCAGCCTAGTTGCATGTACAAAGGAAGTTTATTGCACCTTCTTCATTCAACTGTAATATCTAACGAATAAATTGTTGTTAATACATTTGCCTATTTTAACCTTTCCCGATGACTCCCACAAGTGGTAAATATAACGAACATAACGCCAACACAACTATCGCTCGACCCACCGTTACCACTAACACGATCAAAATACCGCCCTTTTGGCCTGAGAAACCCAAGCTATGGCTTATTCGCAAAATTTCCCGCGATTGGCGTATCAATGGAGAATGCAAAATTCTACCATCTGGTCTCCCAGTTTGGCATGAAGGTCCTCGACGAAATAGGCGACGTGGTAGTTCCATCTAGGGATAGCCAAACACCCACCTCAAGCAAGAACTTATCAGGAGGCTGGCTCAGAACCTCCATGCTGTTGAGAATATAGCAGCTCTCTAAAAAAAGACATAGGGAACAGAAAAGTCTCGCAGTTCGTCACATTTGGTCCTCGGGTTCTCTGAAGACATGCTCAGGGTTATAGGGTTCAGCCGCCTCCCATCGGCAGTACATCTAATTCCCCCAACAATTAGCGACCGGACCTTCGACGAAGTCACCGACGTAGTAACCACCTCGAGGTAATCATCTCACCAATATCATACTCCATCAACACCACCTCGATGAAATTAAGATCTTTATAAGAGAGGTCCCATCGAGTCTCGAAACAACGTCGCAGCTGTCCACCGAAGCAACAAGGTTCCTTGAGTAAATGTTCAATGTGCGCTAACAGTCTCAGTCCCGCGAGTAGCCCGAACAACCCCCTCTACTCTAACACCTGCACTGAGGCCGGTATTTCCTGGTTTCATCGAAGGTTTGGGTAAAGCATCCCAATATGCCATGTGGGGAAAACGCCAACTGAAGCTGCTAGCAGCGGGAACCAGCTGTCCACCCGCCTCATCATAACTGACCCCACCAGCAAACGCAGATACCTGATTGACACAAACAGCTATCTTTGCCTGTTGGCGTGAAAGCTCTTCTCCGGTCCGCGATAACAAGTCAATTACTTCTTCGCGGCGAACAGTTCTGTAATATCATCCTACGGATGGGCTCTGATGGCGGCTGATCTGGTTCTGAAGTGGAGGTTCATCATGATGGACGTTGAGAACCTTATCTGAATCGATTTTCTTTCATAATTCGGCCTCCTAGTTGAATGCTGCAACAAGTACCTCCGAGACACCATCATCTAGCCCCAATAACATCACCAACGCGCCGTCATCCAGTGTAAAAACAGTCAGCACCAACGGTCCGGGACATCCCCTTCTCGGCCCCCTTCGCGTCGACTTCCCCGAGTTGACTCGTCCTAGCGAAACCCCGAGAGAGATTTAACCTCAACAGCCTCATCAAGTGCAACCTCTCCAGCCACAACCTAGAGCTGTGCAATATGTAATACCTGAACAGATGGGACAGTTATCCTTGGATCGCCATCACAAGTGTCTGTCGCGGCCTCCTGCATAAGCAGCAGCTGAAGACGAACCCCGAGTAGTTGCACAACAACAAGCGACTGCCTATTCCCAGAGTCTGTAACAAGCAGCTGTTACAACTATAAAGGTTCGGGAATTGCAAGCGTAATAGTTGTTAGCGACTTACGAAGACGTTGAGGCGGAAGAAGGTGGAGTGGAGTATATTGATGAACCTGCACCCGTACCATCTTAAGTTCAAGTAGCAAGAGTCTACCAGGCTGAACCTAGAACAATTCCACCACCACCACCTCCATCACTCCACGCCTCAACATAATGCCGTTACCTGTATGGAACCAGAGAAAGACCACCAAACCACAAGTCAAGCAGAAGTCGAAAAGACCCCAACAACAGACAACCAAGCTTATCAGACGCCTTCAGCTCCAAATATCATGGAGACTAGAGGACGCCAACTCCGAGGCACCTTCTTCATCACCGACTGTCGAGATCAACATGATCTGGGGGCCGGGTATATTTCCTGGAAGCGCATCGGTCATATATTTTATGACCATCGTACGATCATCTCCGAGGGGAGTTGTATTGTATAAAATTTTAATATTCACCTTTTTTAATCATCCCCAATAACTCCGAAAAGTTCATTTATCAATTTAAAGTGATATTCTTTGCAAAGCAACACCTAATAGCCATCAAAAATATTAAAGAGAGTAAAATATTAAGTTATTTTAAAAAAGGGGTTTTTGCACTGATTCAGAAAAACGCTGCTACCAAAGTTTGTTACATTCAATTCCAAGTCAATTAGAGTAAACATTTATTCATATCACTCTACAAATTTGCATAGCGAAAACAGAATATTTTTCTATTAAATAGTTTTTAAATCGATTTTATTAAAATCTTTGCTAAAATTTGATAAAAAAATTTATCAATTTTCAGAAAACAGTGATAAAAAAAGAATAGAAATAGCTAAAATAACAACTTCTAATGATTTGTCCAACACTTTAGTATCATTTTTGAAAAGGTTTCATTCATCACAGATATTAACTTTATTTAAATTGACGATGATACATACAATTTTTCATCGGAAATTCCGAATTTTCAAAAAATCTCATTTATCACTTTTATATTTTTGTGTTTGAAATCGGAAGAAAACGTTAATAAAGTTTGGCAAAAATTTTTTACATAGTGTGATTTTTTATTATTATTTTGACTAAGACATATTTTAAAAATTATATTCAGTAACTAAACAATAGGGAATTTAGAGAATAATATTTTATATTAAAAAATAATAGATGTCACAATTAATATACAAAGATATATATATTTTTTTCGCCAAAGATAATATGTTTAGAGAAAATTGGGGATGTTGACCAATCGGAAATTCAGATTTTATCATAAAATTACATAGCTATGATGAAGAACATATTCCAATTTTAGCATTCTATCTTATCGGGAAGTACCCGATTCGCCATTATCAAAAATGTGGAAAAATTATGAAAATTAGTTCAAAAATGCCAAAAAAATAATGTAAAAATTTGATTTATTGGGATGTTCAATTTTTACGAAGCACTGCTTCTCTTTATAATATATACTAATTCCAGCTTACTATCTCATCGCGAAATACTCCAAATCATTCTGAGAAACATATTCCCGAAGGATGGACAGGGATCAAAAAATAAAAGTTGTTCAAAATGACAATACCAACTAATTTGCTTATGTATTCTATTTGGTTAAAGTTAATATTTTTTTGAGAAATTTTGAAAAAACCATGAAAATTTACTTGAAGTTCCCCTTTAAAAAGGAATTTTGGCTAATAAGAAATTCAGATTTTTTCCATAAGTGAAGAACATATCCAAATTTCATCTTTCTATCTCAAAAGGAAATAACAAAAATCGCTTCGACATTATTATGAAGATCTTTGCGAATTATATAATTTATTTTATGAAATGTTTTCTTTTTTACAGTGTTTATTAAAATAATGCTAGATCATTTGGTGGACCGTGAAAGAAATAGGTTGGGAACCATTTGTCTAGACCAAAAGTTGAAAAGCCTAGAGGACATTTGGAAATAAAAGAAATTTGACTATAAAATTTTCATTCTAGCATTGAACAAATTTCGAGCTTTTACAGTACATATATAAATTTAATAATATATATACTACAAATTAAACAATACCAGCCGCCAATAGATTTATGAAAAATAATTTTTTATTTTTTTTTTATAGTTTTATTGAAAAATTTTATATTCTTTAAATGTGTGTGAGTTCAAATCTAATAATATTTGTTTCCATTTTTTTCAGCGATCTGTTGATTTAGAGCATGGATTTTTTCATCATTGATGAGTTTAAGTGAAGAGGTTTAAGAATTTTACTCTTATTACTTTTTTTAACTCAATGTTATGTCATGGATGAGATAAAAAAGAAGAAATAAAAATGAATTTTTTATAAAAATTTGAGAAAACATTGAAAGTAAATTACTCCTGAATAAAATATTTATAAAAAATTTAATTTAAAGAATGCCAGTAATAAGGAACATATATTTTTATTCAGGACTAAATTCTTTAAATTTGTCTTTCAAGAAAAAAAGAAAATGTCTTAAAAAAAGACATAAATTCATTCTTTAATCTTGTATATTTTAATATAACATATTTCTTGTTACAACCTTTTGGTTATTATACTCTAATTAAAATTCCTTTACTAGTAGGCACTCTGTAGAGAGGCAGGGTGGACTATTATAGCATTGCCAGTTGTCCATCACTGATCGACAGTATATGCAACTAGAGTGCAGTAATGTTTTTGTGAAAATCTAGCAACATGGATGGTTACTATAGCGTATTAATTGTTCGGTGCACTGGCAGCCTTCCGCCCTCACTCCATGCCCTCTTTCCTATACTAAGAAAATTTTAAATAGAGTATAAATAATTTAATGCAGGGCTATCCAACTTTTGGTAGACCAAGGGCATTAAAAAATATATATTAATTCCTGGACCTCATCTGGAAATTATGTAAGATTATAGCTTTTAGGCTAAATAATTTACAAGATATTAGATGAAAAAATGAAATATTTAATAAATTGTATTATTTTGATTTCACTTGAGTACTAACTTTCGGACTCGGAAAGTAATTTCTAAAGAAAATTTAAATTTACAGTTAACATTTTTGGAATTTTATTGAAAAAAAAAAAAACTTTACTGGTCGCGTGTTGGACAGTTCTGATTTTATGTATATATCAGAAATATCATGAAATTTAAAACACTTTTTAGGAGTATAAATATATACTCCTATTTGAAGACAATAATTAAAAATTCTTATTTCTAATATAAACAAAAAAAACACTAATGAAAGACAACTTAGGGAGTATGAGAAAGAAAAAATTATTTCTTTCAACACTTCATTAGTAATTAAATCTAACATTGTCATTATTTATAACAAAGAATTTTTGAACAAAATTTTGTTGTTCCTCTAGTCTTAAAAATGAAGCATTTTTTTTCTTAAAAAAATTTTAACGTATCACATAAAGCTTTGATTTTTTTTATAAATAAATACATTTAAACAGAAGGAAACAATTATGATGGGTATAAAGAAAATCAAATTGTTATTAGAAAAAAAAAACTACATCTCATCAGCTAAATAATATAATAAAAATAAGATTTCCAATTTTTCCGCATTCTTGGACATTATTTTTAAAGCATATCAATATTAAATATATATTTCTTATATATATAAAAAATATATATTTAATATATATATATATATATATTAAAGAATGAAACTTGAGCTATTTTATGAACCTAAACTCATTTTCGAACGTACATATCTAATTCTTATCTTTTTCCTTGGAAATTATTATAAATAAATAGTATAAACAATTCATATCACTTAAGAATCGGACATATGCTCAAAGATTCGCATTTTCTTAATTAATTAATATATTTAAATTACAAATGGAAAATATCTATAAATAATTTGAAGCTATTTATTATTAAAATATATCTAACGACAATAACTAAAAGCCTTAATAATAATATATCTTCCATAAGACTATTTAGAGAAGACCATTTAAAATAATTTACATTATGCCAAGGGTCAACAACTTATATTGTAAAGTATTAAAATATTCACCATTTATAATTATATTATATTTCATATACTAATTATTTAATATTATTAGAGGGTGTATGGAGTTGGGTAATCATACTATAATATAAAATAAATTTTTGAGAATTTGAAAACAAAAAACTTTTATAGCCTAATTATTTTGGACTTTGAAAAAATATTTTTTTAAATTTTAGTTCTAAATAAACAAATCAGTAATTCCTTTGTTGTTAAGTCATATTTTTATTTATATATTGTACCACATATACAATATTATATACTAAAATGTTTGCCATGACAGGCTATAATTGGCTTTGAATGTCACGTCATGGTGACGTTTCAACCATAGGCTACCAGCAGAGTTGGACATTTATTTCTAAAAGTGGTTCTAATCGGTTAACTAATAAAAAAAGGAAAAATATATTGGGATGTATTGGCTCATATATATAAATTAAAAATTATTATATTTTTCAAATTTTTTTATTTATATCTCTTGTGGAGTTTTCACAAAATTAAAATTTGAAATGAGTTTAGCAAAGCTAAATATTCTTTGTCACAAAGAACAAACACCATTGCCCCTTGCTTCTTAACTCTATGTAACCCTAAAAAAATAAGGCTATATTTACTTTAAATTTGAATCCGTCAAATTGGCCAATTCCAATGGTGGTAACACATAGCATTTACAGAAGAAGTACTAAACACCTAGGCCAACCCAATTTGTCTAGCTTTAGATTTTTGTTTCGGAGCGAATTCCATTTTTACTTAAATTTTCAATTTAAGATAGATCGGAAAAAATATAAATGTGAAAATTATGAAACTTTAAAATCAATCTCATTTATTTTTATCGTGTTTTATAAATTTTTAAAATATTTTTTAAATACACATGTATCAATAATAAAAAGAATAAATATAATAAAATTTAATATATTTATAAATTATGTCCGTTCAAATACAAAAATCATTTCGTTCACTATTGTTATTTGAAAAAAGATATATTGACTGGATCCTCACAATCTTATAGGGCGCTATTTGAAAAACAACACCATTTCAAATAAACCTCGATATAGGCAACTTTATTTTTAAACCTGATGACATTGATACTTAAATATTAAATTATTATTTAAATTTCTATTTATCTTCATTTATTTTACTTCGAAAATAAATGAAGAACGTAATTCAAGAGCACGCTAAATACATTTTTTTTATTTTTTAGTTTTTATCCCAGACAATTTTCGAAACTTGTTATCAAATATAATGTACCTTTGTCTTTGGTTATGTGCCATAGATTTTTAATTATCAATAGTTCCTAGATTCCTCACAAATTGCTGGGGCACATTGAGACATCGAGTTGGGTAGAATCAGAGGCCGTACACAGAGACGCATTAATTTATTTTGTAATTGTATTTCAAGTGTTTAAGAAAGTGATAATTAAATTTGGTCAAAAATGAAATATCTATTAAAAATTAGAAATTAGAAAACAATATTTAAATCAAATTATGACATAACCTTAAAATTGAAGTGCAATATTTGTTAAAATCTGTTATTTTATCAATTCTATTAATTTTATTTATTTGATTTGTAAAGCAATAAATAATATTAGTACAAAGTAATATAAATAAGAATTTGTAGAACACTTGTGAAGGTTGGGCTAAATAAACTCCAGGGTTCTGTAACAAAGTTTCAATCCTGTTGATACAAATTATATTATTACTAATTTGTTGACAAATAAATTAATTGAATTTTTCCATAGATGTAAAAATACGCTCTGATGATTCAAAAACAATCTTTTCTCTCTAGAACTTTAATAACATAATGAATTGCGGAATTACTCTAGGTAGTTAATCTTTTTAGAAGTAAAATGAAAGTATGACAAAATAGATGAAATAAATTCTAATAAAAATGTTTATGTCCCATCGTGAACCCAAGGGCGGTTGTAAGGGGAATAAAGGGATAATTAGCTCCCCCTTCATCCAGAGATTAGAGAAAAATATTTTTTTAAATCTTACTTAAAAAATTAGGTTTTTTGTTAAAAATAATTGGGAATTATTTTAATCGTTTACATCTGAACTAGAAAACTTACATAAAAATTCTAAGTTTGCTTTCACCCTACTGGTGAGCATATTGAAAAAACTGCGAAATTTTCGGACTTTTTTTTGTTTTTTATAAATAGCCCCAAAATGTTTCCCAACAAAATAGATAAAAGATAAATAGAAGAGCATTCGATTCTGTATCAAATTAATATCCGATCATTTCTCCTTTTCTTACTAGGGCCAACTTATCGTATCAAGCCCATTGGCATATAAAATAAACTGGACAATTTTGAGAGGGGAGACAGACTTGATGGGTCCCCTCCTGAGTACGTCTCTAATATGGGCCTATATGAAATTGTTGAAATTACAACTTAGTTACAAAATCGTTAAGGTGGAAAAATATGTTTCCTAAAAAAAAAAAAATAGAAATTTTTGAGTTTTTTTCCATTTCCCACAACCCAAAGTAGGTATTCTTTTGACATAGAATTTAATCTTATACAATTTTTATAATAAAGACCATTTTGATGGGAAATATAGTTTTGGAATTATTTAAAAAAATTAAAAAAGATCGTTTTTTCATATTAGATATAAACTAAAGGGATTAAAAAAATTATCCAGCCTTTCTATTTATAATTATTTTCAAATACGGCTAATTTTAAAGTAATTTCCTTAGACTTTTATAATACATATAATAAACATTGTACAAATTTTTTAAATTATAGATAAGAATTTACTTTTGGAAAAAATTCTTTCCCTTCCTTTTGATTCGCCTTTGGCTAAAGTGAGTAAGTGCAAATGGAAACTGTTTCCTTCTATTAATTTCTCATTTGTTGCACACTAAGGCTGTTTTCAAAAACTTAGTGGGCATACTTTTCATTTGCACTTTTCTCTAATGTTCCTCAGCTCAATTAACTCAACATTTAGGGGAGATGGCAAATATCCTAAATTTACTTCATAATTTAGTGCGATTAAACTATCTCGTGATATCGACTGTAGTAGAATTGGATTTCCACTTGCACTTCATATGACGTAGGTGTGACATCATTTCGAGCGAGCATAGGTGAATATTGCACTTTGTGCTGATATTGGAAAACGGCCTAAGTTTTGGAAAAGAGTTTCATTAAGGATTTGAATTTATGCCTTGCTAATTTGACTATGAATTATATTAAGCAAATGTAAATAGGTATCTAATTCGAAATTTTCCTACAGCGGATTCAAATTAAAGGTAAATGTCCGCTAAATAAGACAAATTTCTATATGTGGTACAATATATTTTATAGCCTTATACTATATTAACTTAGAACAATTTACCTAATTAGCTTGAAAAAAGGAGCTGAAATCCCACTCCATAAGATTTTTGGATATATCTAAATAAAGAAAAAATTAAATCCTATGCAATATGGCTCAGAATTAATCTTTAAAAAACTGCGGGATTGCACTTATCCCAGATATCTTCTCCCATTATGAGAGCAAGAGTTTGTTTCTCAATTAGCCTTTTGCGTGCATCAATATTTAGATGAAAAAAATTAAATATTTATTAGTTGATAAAAAGATAATTGTCATCCAATGACCTACCTGGACAATAATGAAACCTATTTAAATAAAAAAAAATTGTCAATTGTCACACATTTTTGTGAGGATTAAATGTGTAGTACACCATAACTGTTCAATTAATACTACGACAATAAATATATCTGAAATTTGAAATGTAATTGTCATATAGTTAGTTATTTATTTATCTAAATATATTTTACTAGTTTTATATTAATATGCAAACAGAATGACACAAAATAACTCGAGCAACTTTTGATCATATATATTTAAAAAACTTAAAATAAAAACGATAAATATTTTTGTCTGTACTATAAATTTTCTTCCTAAAAAATATTCGGCTTAATTTTGTCTAAAGAATGTGTAGGACCTCCCCCCTCCCTCCCTCAACAATTTTTTCTGACTTGCGTATAGAGCAATTTTAACAAAAATCAAAGAGATGAATGCTAATGCGAAGTCTTTTTCTTATTCTCCGTTGTTAAACAAACAGTACTTGATAGAAATAATCACTGAGCTTAACCCAGTCCCAAAGAATAGAAGAGGCACCGATCATACTTCAAGATACAAGCAGTACATTAAGAAAAGGATTAAATGAAAATCTGGAGGATCTATGACGAATATTGGTGGTGAGATAGTAATTAAACTAAACTAAAATGAAGCTAATGCTTAAGCTTTACAAACATAAAAAAGGCGAATTTCTCACTAATGATAATAAGCGCGTATGCTTACAAAAACCTAACATTTTCCCTATTCCATTATTAAGAATGAATGCCCATGGTATTTAGTAAACCTCAATCCGATTGGTTTAAACCTTACAAAACTGTAAATAGGTAACAAAAAATTCCTTCTTCGTTAAATTTGCGTCATATGAGGGCGACGCATCATTGATATATTTAATAAGTACTTAAAAAATGTTTATCAAAACAAAGGGCGTGTATTTAAAATGTTTTTCCTAAACATATTTTCTAATATTTCTAATATAATATAATATATATATATATATTTGTTAGATCCCTTTATTGTAATAAATTTTTGGTTAATATTTATTGTCAGAGGTTATTTTGTGTCACACTGTATTAACTAGAAAATGGTGCTTACTTTCTTTTAACTCAGTATATTTTTTGCATTTTAAGACAATCTCATGAAACCATATTGAATTATTTCTCTAATATATTTCAGAATATCTCAGTACTGGCTTTTATTTATGAAGCTTGTGAAATCAAAACGTCTTCTCATTTTAAATGTTATATTTTAACTCTCATTTTAAAAATTTACAGTAATATTTAAGTTACAAATATTTTTCGATTATAATTAAAAATTTTATTTAAAAATTTATAAGCAATATTAGTTATGCTATTACACAAAAACAATTATTTAAATTAAAATTACTAATATCATGAGTAAAAAAGTGACCAACGGATTTTTAAAATAAATAAGACAAATGATAAACAAATTAATATTGGACAATGAAGAGGAATTCAAAAATATTCTCAAAATAATTTTAAACTTGAAATTTCTTATAGGAATTCTTTGGCCTAAAATATTTATATACTCTATCGAGAATAAACCTTCCAAGAAACATAAAAATATATTTTGAATCATATCTCAGGCCACCAGGTTTAATCCGACACAAATTAGTAAAAAGTTAATTTTAGGATATATTTGACTTTATTAAAATAAAATTTTTCTGAAAATTCTTCACTCTTCCAGGCATTCAAAATGGCATTTGAAGTTTATGAGGGGGCGATTTACTTATTCCTTTATTAATATTTGTTCTAGTGTCTTCAGAGTGAATAAAATATTAAATACCGGACAAATTTTCTCTTTATAAATTTTTGTGAAACGAGTCAAAGACACTTTTTTCATCCTATGCTTTTCTTTAAATCACATTTAAAAAAATGATTGATTAAACATCAAGACATAGGTGTTGTGACGCCTTTTTAAAAATTCAAGTTTTCGTCTCTATGAGCGCCGCCATATTGAAAAAAATAAGAAAAAATAAAAAAAGTTAAAATTTAATTAATTTTCTAGCAAAATCTGCTTTGCAATGAATTCTAAGATATGGTTATACTCAATTTTGAAGAGAGAAAATTTACTAGAATATGTTTAAAAGTTTTTTTCTAAATCCAATAAATTGATAAATAAATAAATTTTGAAAAAATTCTCTTTTTTATATAAACATAAATCTCTTTATATTTTAGAGACAATTTGCTCTCTACCCTTCCTCCTCAAAGCCCTTTGACTACCTAAACATGTTAAAATCCTCAATAAAATGCCGATATAGGGTGAATGATTAGAAGGCTCTCAGACTAGATTACTGGTTGCCACCTCGGGCGTGCCTTCTATAAACCCACAAGCTTCAATGAGCACTTTCCCATTGGACCTCCAGACGCGGTTCCCGTGTGCCCTTTAGCTAATGGAGGCGCACAACCACAAATTTTAATGAATTAAGGCTCAAATGAAACTATTTTACATTCGCTAAAATATTTATATCGACATGTTTTTGTGTTTAATTGCTCATTGCTTAAAGAAAAACTTAAAATTAAAAAAATCATTTTTTTGAAATACGAACACAAAAGTGTCTTTTGTGTTCGTAACTCAAAAATTTAGAAAGAGATCAAAAATTGTGAGATATTTTATTACAAATAGTTTGATATCTCTCTGAAGGCTATAGAACAAATACTAATTAAGTTATTAAAGAATAATTGAAAAACCGATGGGCTCTGGATATGGGTGTCAACGGGATAGCATTGTTTTATTTATTGTATGCTGTTGGTTATAGATGAAACAAGTTTTAATATTTCAACAAGTCACGAAGAAGCTGACACAGATAATTTGATTCAATTGGAAGATAGATGGTTTTATATTCAACGAGTGTTTTTTTTGCAAATGTTTTCACAACTTTTGATGAATTTCCATTACGATAATGCAATTATCATTAGGTATAATACATTAAATGATATGTACGCTTAAAGTGCATGTAATTAACTATAGTATGCTGATATTGTTTGGTCACAGTGATCAAGTTTAGAATCTTGCATATTTGCTAATCTAAAAGGTAGTATTGGGCAGGTTGGAATGGAGCAGCACCGAGTGTGTTGATTTCATTAGGTCTGTTTCGGTTGTCTGTGAGTCTGAGTGATTGTTTGACTAGGTTGGGGATTACTGAGTTTAGACATATAGCCTTATCGAATTAAAACTCCCAAAATAATAAACGTTTCGGCTTTAATTAGATAAAGCCATCATCAGTCATTAGAGCTGAAATGAGCAATAAAATTAAAAAACACAACTTTACAAAATAAATTTAAAATAATAACACAGTATTCAATGTATAAGACATTAAAATCACACATAAATTTGTTGTATATTACGATACACAAAAATATATATAAGATATATAAAGTGTACATAGATAAAATAATGCTCATCAGCACTGATATGGGGAAGTCTTCACAATGAATAAAAATTATTTATCCATTTCAAGCAAGTAAAATAAATATTGGCAATCAACGATCTTGATGAGATTTCTGACCCATAATATAAATATAAATATAAAAAGCCGAAATCTTATTAACTAAATTTTTTCTTTGTCCCAAGAAAATTATATTTATATAAATTTGTTATTATTTAGAAAGTTTTTACATTTTATAATTTTCTAATTTTTGACAGATATTAAAAATGGTCCAATTCAATATTACAATTTTTTATGCAATCTGACCATCAGCATTTTGTAAAATAGACATAAAACAATTACTAAGTCCTATGCAATCAGATTGATAGCTGAGAGCTCTATGGCCATTGGTCTTAATGAAGCATTTTTCAGCTACCAAACGTTTACATGTATTGTCTATCTTCATCAGAATGATGGCTCTCCCAAAATCGAATCCAGGCTTTGTCTCTATGGTATGGGCTAATTAAAGCCGAAAAGTTTCATATTTTTGGGAGTTTTATTTCGACAACTGGCTGACTTCCTCCTTTTTCACATATCTGTGTACAGCCACCAATCTTATAGTGAAAATTTACTGAGTTTATTTGCGCTGGATGGTGATGTGATTCTGGGTTTGGGTACGGTTTGTGTGTGTTGGTTTTCGGTATGTGAGAAGCTTTGATCTGGAATTTTTGTAATTTGGATGTCTAGGAATGGAAGATGTTTTAGGAAAATTTAGGGACCAGGAAATCTGCAACCTTGAAAACAGGTCACAATTACCATCCCATTCTAACCACCCACCCATGATAATGACTTCAAAAGGAGAACCGAAACGTTGAGTTAATCCCAACAACCAGAGCGGCCCAACTTGTGAAAATACTATCCTAAAAACATCCAACCGCGGAAATCTTCCAGAACATATATATGTTTAAGACTTAATTTATGCAAAATAATTGGATCGATGGGCTGATGAGATAATAAATTTGTTTCGAAACGCTTCAGAGCTGAATAAAGGCTTTTTAATAGATTGTTGTTAGTGTGTTGTAATTTTAATAGATGAGAAGGCAGGGACAGCAATAGGACAGCCTTTGGATGTATAAATAAAAACTCAAAATTGAAATGTTTCGAACAAAGTTTACTAGTTGATCATCAGTCCAATTTGATCATTGTATTTATGCCCAAAATTGGTCAGCTATATTTGAAATACATATAACAATCTACATATATGAGAGCGACAATCTTGTTAATGTATTGTGCATTCTGATTCAACTAGTAAACTTTGTTCGAAACGTTTCAATTTAGAGTTTTTATTTATGCATCCAAAGGCTGTCTTATTGCTGACCCTGCTTTCTCATCTATTAAAATTAAAGCAACAATTTTCTTCTTTCAACTTTAAGTCCATATGCTTTTTATTTTAGCTGAACCTGCCTTCTATTTGAAATTATCTCTCACAGCCACCAATGTAGCGTGAAATTAATATGTAGACAGTGTAAAGAGTTTTCAAAATGTTTATGATGTCTTTTGGCTATTTTCTTCATTAATTACTTTCTCCTATTTCCCTTTAATACTGGGTATGGGGGGTCATAACAAAAAATTTTGAAAAAAATAGTTATTTATTATTTTAGCTTTTTTTGAATATTAATTGTTGTTCTATATAAAATAGACTTTCCATTGATACCAAGATCGAATTTTTACTCTCCATAGTTAATTAATTAAAATCATTTTCAAGTTAGTATCGCGCTCCTCTAAACAATTACCCTAACTCACTAGTTATTTAACGCAATAGACGCTTAAACATGCTCAGTATAGACTTATATTCCTCTTTTATAAACTAATGCAGGAGCCGTCTAAAGGAAGGAGAGTCTGCAAAGTCGACAGTAGTAGAATAAATATTTTAAGCCTAAGGAAAATCTTTTGGATGTTTAATATATTAGTATATTTTTTTAACCAGTAGGACATTCCTCTTTTTTATTTTCCCAGGTAACGGACAGGGGCTTTTTCTTTCAAATAACCATAATGTTCTAGGTAGTTCAATTTGGTTAAGAAATTAGTTTTTAACTTTTACTTATTTTTTTATATTATTTTTGAAGAATTAAGATTGTTTTGTATTTTTTATTCATTCCATTCTACTTTACTTTATTGTAAATAAAGTTTTTGTTTTTAATTTTTATATTTATTTGTTTATACTTTATCATACAAAATTATTATTATAATAAAAAAGATATTAATTTCAAAATCATTTGAAAAATCGATCAAAATATATATTAAAATTATTTTATATATTTTGTAAAACAATCATCTATCTTTATTGATTATTATTGCAAAAACTGCCGAAAAGTTTAAAAATGAATTTCAGTTATTAAAGACGATTGTATAAAATATGAAAAAATATTTTATGAGTATTCATTACAAAGGATAAAATATTGATATTTACATAATTATAAAATATCAAAAATACTTTTTTACTAAATGATATATCAGTAATTTCGATAGCAAATAATTTTGTGTACATTTAAGTTTTAAAAATAGCCTATGTGTAATAATAATAATAATAATAATTAAACCTATTTTAAATTTTGTAGCTATATAGTTTTTTATAATATTTATTTTAGAAAAAAATAAAAAATGCTTGCTATCTTGGTTTATTACATGCATAAATGTTAAAATTATTACATGTAATATAGTCCTATAATAAATTTTTGTTAAAGTTGAGTGCCTATACTAAATTTAACATTTTGTAATGTATTTGCGAATAGTGAAATATATTTACAGTAAGATCCCGTTTAACGCAGGGAATACGTTCCAAAAAACTAAGCATTAAATTAAACATCGTTAAAAATCGTCTATTAATAAGTATATAATGGGGATAGATGAAAACAGGAATGAGACCAATGGTATAGGTAGAGGGGCGAAGGGCTTCCCGCCCTGGGCTGCAATCTTCATTTCCAATCTTAAAAGAAGTTAAAAAAAATTTTTGAGAGGAAAAAAGTTTGGACGGGAAGGAGCGGCAAACTCATGGGCCGCCCTGAGCGGACCAGACTTTAGCAAGCCAATGTTATAGACATTTTTTATTGGTAATATCGATTTGTATTAATTAATCAATCATGAAAATTAAAAATATTCGAATAAATATTTTATGTTGCTGATTACTTAATTTGACATTTTTTGTCTTCCTCTTCACAGGATATATATATATATATGGTATATATGGTGAAAAAAAGCTTTATGTCAAAACAGCGTTAAACGGAGCCTTACTGAATCTTCTTTTCAAGCAAGATATTATAATTCAAAAGGGTTATTAATTTTTATTTATATTTATTTAATATTTTTTAAATTTGAAAGTTAATTTTTAAAAATAATTATAATTATAATTTATAATAATATATTTTTATATCTAATTAAATGCATTGCAATTAAAATTAATTTGTGCATGCATGGATAAAAATAAGATTATTAAACCATGAGAGGATATTTTTGATTTAAAAAAAAAAAAAAAATATATATATATATATATAAATAAAGG
>JAAAKE020086146.1:0-22081 GCA_010014785.2 Anisolabis maritima | reverse complement strand
AAAAAAAAAAAAAAAAACTGTTAAATAAAATTTATTTATTTATTTATTTTTTTTTTTAGAGTAATAAATAAATTCTAAAATAATAAAAAATTAAACCCATTTCCCTGCAGGATGCTTGTCTGATTAACTGGTTGTCTACCTTAGTAATTTCTGAAGCCGATAAATAATTTACTTTCAATTGCAAAATTGTGATGTTTATTTTCATTTTCATATTATCTCAAGTAGAGAAGTAGTAAATCAGAGCCAACCATCGAGGCATAGTACCGTAATAATAATAAATGCGTTCTAACAATAATAATCCTTATAATGAAAACGAAACTGTGATAGCACTTTTCGTCAATTAACGTTGCCTAATTGCTCAAATGACCAAAGCATAATCCGTAGAAGTGCACTACACTTTTTCTAACCCTTCGGTTAACTGGAAGTGACCATCAACTCAACATTTTCTATACAAAAAAAAGTCAATACGATACGTCATTTCAAAGCTCTTAATAAGATGAGTTCATATCCGTTTTCATTTAAGCTCTACGACAAATACTCATAAAAATCATATGCTTTGTTTTCGTTATTAAGCTTTAAACAACGATTTATTTATATTTTTGCTTGTCAATGGTGGTCACAATATTGCTTAATAACAACCTTAGAATTAGTAAATTTTATGTTTGTACCGAAAAACCCCTCAAATGTGAGCCAAGAAATCCAAATGATTGGACATCCCTATTTTAAGTAGTTTAATTATATAGCCTAAATAACTGTTATATTCATTTTCATATTTAGTAGAAATCCTTGAAAATAAAATATATATAATAAAATCCTTGAAGAGTAATATATATAAGGCAAATGCATTTAATATTCATACTAAACTATCCTGAATATAATATGTTTACAAACATTAAAAAAAAAAGAGGGAAAAAGATATAAAGAACGAGATAAAGGGTTCATCTTTTAAATTAGATCTCTCTTCAGAATGATTGTTTTCTCTTCCCCCACTGCTCTTCCTCATCGTCGTCGTCCCAGAGCCTATTTTTGAGATAAGACTCGGGCTATAATCCAAACTTGGTCTGATTGTTATACTAAGATAAGATTTTCCATCAACTAATGAACTCGAATTTGAAATATTTAATTGGTGACCTCCCGTCAGAGTTTGGGGCCCCACTCTCTCTGTCCCTAAGTTTGATAAAGTACCTGTGGTCTTTTAGCTACACCAGGAGAACAAGAAGAGATTGAGGAGGATGAGAATGAGGAAGGAGGGTTACCCACATTTTCCCTTCTTGTCGAATCCCGACTCGTCGAGGACGTTTCGGCGCCAGACGGGCGGGCGTCGTAAAAACATAAACTACCCCCCGAGCCCTCATCCTCTCAAAAAGGGACTCTTCTTCTTCCCTTCGTCCGCCCACACAGTCATTTACACATAAAATAGTTTTCAAGCTCCGGGGTTTAACTGCTCTGTGGTCCAAGAGTTACAAGGATTTGAAGAGCCCTCAGAGGAGCAATCAGAGGCGCTCGTAAGCCGAAAGTGGCATACGTGCCGGCCACACACACACACACATACACACACATTCTTTCTCTCACCCACCCTGTCAACCTTAAAAGGTTGCCTTTAATAAAAACGATTCTTAAATTCAATTATTAGGATTAGTTATCACGTCAAAATTGGAAATCAATGAGGAGTATGTAACGAGGGGAAAAATATTATGAGGAATAAATAATACAAAACCACTTTAAAACATATCTTATTCTCCTAACATAACTTTTAAACTTTATTTAAATTATATTGGCCCCCAATTAATTTAAATAAATAAGGTCGGCGGAGTCTAAATGGCCTCCGATGCCGAAAAAAGACAAAAGAAAAAATACATAACTTTTTATCGAAAAAAATATAAGAAATATTTGGCGCATATTATAAATGACATTTTTTTTTACACCAGGATATTAAAAATAATTAGAAACATTTGGTTTTTAATAAATAGACCATTTTCAGATTTAATTTATCTCTTTTAAGATTAAAAATTTTTTCAAATTTAATTAAAAAATCAATTCTTTCTAATTATTTGTATGTCCTGGTTAAACTGGATATATTCTTATAATAATTATTCTAAAAAATTAGAAAAGACTGAAAGAAGAGAAGAAGAAAATCCAGTCTTAGTTCGGCTATTGAGAGAGCAGATTATTTGCGCTCTCTTCTCTTAAAAAATTTTGGAGTTTTTTTTTTTGCGAAATTTTTAATTTTCCGTTTGTCATTCGGGTCGGAAATCAAGAACTACGAACGATCACTTTATATTCAAATGGAAAATTAATAAATAATCAGAGGTGAAGCTAGGGGTGGGGAAATTTCGCTCAGAGCAATACTTTTTTAGGAGTGGTAATCCCTAAAAAAGTTGCATCCCTAAAAGGTTAAACCAATTTTCAGAATAAAATATTTTCACTGGGCAAGAGGGGAATGGACCGCGAACCAAACTCTAGCTACGCCACTGTAAATAACATGTCTTAAAAAAAAAAACAAAAGAACAATACTATGAATTTTTTATTCTTTTTTCAATATTTATTTAAGTTATATTAATAATATTGCCCATAAAACTGGAAGGTCTCATATATGACATCGACTGGAAAATAACTAGATAGCCCTATAATTGATCGTTATAAGTCAATATTTATTAAATTGGTAGCCAATTATTTAAATAAATTGCTCAAGACAGGAAGCGAACCACTAACTAACTTACATTAATAATTAGAAAAGGAAACAAAATTTCAAAGGTCTTTCTTAAAATTTTTAATCCGAATTTTGAGAGAAAATGAAGGAAATGTAAGAATGATTTTTTTTCTCGGTACATTCATCGTTTGGTCATTATTATTTAAATAGTTAAAGGGGATAAAATGATTAATTATATATATATATATATATATATATATATACATAATAACAAATATCACAGGAAAAAAAAAATAAAGGACGACAATGAAATGACTAGAGAATTGAATGATAGAATGAGTGAAAAAAAATCTCGTTAATCTGATTACGTGTATGTTGAGCGAGCAATAGAGAATCAAATCAATGGGAGAGAAGCGACAAACGAAAACAAAACGTTCCTGTTAAGAGGTATTTTTGTTAAAGTAAAAAAAAAAACCTTAAAGGTTAAGAAAAGTATTTTAACAAGATTTTTTTTAAACAAATTTCTATTGTTTTTTTATTCTTTCAATACGAAGAATAAATAGATTTTGATATTTTGAAAAGAAAAATTGGAAGTAGAGAGGAAAATAGATTTTTAGTTTTCAATACATGTTTCGATTCTAAGACGTCATCGAAAGTCCTGATGTAAAGGTGAATTTAAAGAAATTCAACCAATTTCTAATGTTTTTCTAGAGGAAAAAAAAAACAAGGGAAGAAATTTTTGAGTAGAATGAACCTTAATTATATAAATATATACGGGAGGGGGGAAAGGAAACAGAAACCCACCCCCAGTATTATTCCCGAGAAAGTTACTCTCTAAAGTAATCACAACGTGCCAGTCCGAGACTCAAATGACAAGATTATATAAATTTATTTCTCCTTTAGAAAACCCGTATACTTAATAAAGGCTTGACCAACAGGGACACCCAGATTAACAAGGAGTGAATAAATGCATGAATTAACAAAGTTTTATGTAGATGAGAATGCCTTTAAAGGAATATAAAAAAATATCAACTTTATTATTGATGAAATTTCAAACTAGAACTAAAAAAATTTTTTTTTTTTTCTTTTAGTTGACTATCGTAAAATATTATATATTAAGAATCTTAAAGTTTGAAGATGGATTCAAAGTGAATGAAATTAATATTATTCCAAATGACTTTTTTTTATTTTAATTTCTAACCTATAAAATAAGTTTTATACCAGAAAAATTATATTCTTCAATAAATTTTGATTTTCTCCCAATAAATATTAGTTTTTTCCTCTTTTTTTCTTTTGCCTTTATATTTTTTTTTTTTTTTTTTTTTTAATAAATCCGCACGGATTGTTTATAAAAATTGGTGAAGAAAAATAATTAATTAATTAATTATTATCACTGAGTTACAAAAGATTTAGCCCAGCGGATGCTGAGAAAATGTGGTGCGCGATAAATTTTTTTTTTGAGGGGGGGGCTTTTTTCCCGCCCCTTGAGAACTGTTTCACTTGAAATTTTAATGGTTTCTTCGCCACTCCTAGGGCTATAAATTTGTTAAGTTCCAATCTTTTCCGATGAGTGGTTCAAGAGAGATAAATCAAAATAAAATATTATTAATATTATATATATATATATATAGTGTGAGAAAGTAAAATTAACGGTTTTATTTGAAGGTATATTAAAAATTTATTTTTTGATTCATTTTCAGGGATTTTACTAATTTCTAATTAAAAAATAAAATAAAATAAATATTTGAATAATATATAATTAATTACCTGATTGTGTTAATTCGAGAGAGTTTTAACGAAGAGAGTGAGGTGAGCTTGGAGATTGACTTCTAAGGAGACTCGTCTGCCAGGTGGCTGAGGCAGCAACCCTAATCAACAATAAGGGAAAAATAAGAGAGGGTGTTTATTATTTTTTTAAAAATAAAACATTTTTAATACTTGTGATGAGATAAAAGGAAAATATATTTTCAAATAAATAACTAAAAAAATAAATGAGGTTTAAAGATAATTACACATTTTCTCATGAAAATAATTTAAATCTATTTATTATTATTAAAATAAAATGTGCAATTGTTGGATCATTAGACAATTAAAGAATTATTTGTCCTAGCGACGACTTTTCATGTATTAATCATAAAAAGTGGGTTTGGTTTCGTGGCATCCCAAAGAATTTAGTTATTTATAGCAATTGAAAATTGACTAACGATGTCAACTCATCAACTTATACTTTTTTTTTAATATTAATTATACAAATCAATTTAATTTCTACTTGCATTAATTGGTGGTGATATGATATGTTTTACCCGAGTTCGATGAATGGAAAGTGCAAAAGTATTTAGCTTTAAAAAAAAAAAAAAAAAAAGAAAGAAGTAGAAGGAAAAAAAAGATGGCTCATCAACAAATATTATTTGCAAATTTTTGCCTTCTTTTTTTATCGATTTATTGATTTAACATAGGAAAAGGCTTCAGAAGACGGGATATAAAAAAATGAAAATTTTCTTGACAATTTATTAGGGGCGGTGAACCTTTCTCTAAAAATTAATCTCTCGGCTGATTGAATTCCACAGACACCTTCACTTCTCTCAGCGGCCTTGCTCTAAATTGATAATCCTGGTTTCATAATTTAACATGGAAGTAATCTATGGTGGAAAGGTATGTCTAATTAAAATTTTTAGAGCTATTTATAAATAATTTAGTTAAAAAAATAATTATATGCTTGTTAGAATTTATGAATTTGAAAAATCCAATTTCAGCTAATGATGAAAAAAGTTGAATTTACGCCAAAATCCATATTTACATTAAATTGAATTTGTTATGGTCTAGGTGTGAACAAAAATGCGATGAGAAGGAGGAAAAGTTATTTAATCGATTCAAACATCATATTCAACTGGTTGTATTAAAAGCTAATTGTTTACAAGACATGAAATTATTATGTTTATTATTATTATTATTTGAAAAATTCTATCCCACTAAATCCTGACATTTATTCGCAACACAAACGGTCTTTATTTATTAGCGAAATGTTCAATAAAACTTTTAATTTTGAATTTATATTGCTTTTATGATGTACGCTGATGAATCGCCACCACCATTCCAACGTAAATTATTGTTTTATTATCTTTTACCCGAAATAATCGTTATTAATTATAAATGAATTTAAAATTTAACCTTTTTTTTTTTTTTTGATTTCGTATATGGAGGAAGTAATAGCATGGTATTCATAATCCTATCAAGAATTCAACGATTTTGACATTGGGACGGGCCTATACAAATCTCATTTTGGCCCACCCAATTTAAACTGACAAGGTGGGCTACAATTTTATTTATTATATTTATATATGAACTAAAAAAAAAAAAAAAGTAAAATTTCTATCCTCCACAAATTTCTTCATTATTTATGATGCTAATAAAATCGTAACAAAACAATTGAAAATTAATAATTTATAATATATAAATTAATGATCTCATAATCTTAATATAATAAACTAATGATAATATCGTAAGAATCTAGTGATCAATAACGTACCATCCTACCTCCCCAAACAAACTTCTATCCCAGTGATTCCCACCTTTCCGGCAGCAAGTAGTATATTTTAAGGATGAGAATTGCTCGTACCTGCAGCTAATTTTTTTTTTTTTTGAAAACTAACATTCTTATGGATAATATATTTTTTTATTATTTTATTTCGGTATCTTCGCCTTGGCGTACCGGTTCCGGTACGCTCAATCCAGGTTGCGAACCGCTCAAATAGCCGTTTTCCATAGACAGTCGCACTTTAGTCCACATATAGTCATCAAAGAGGCTAAATTTCACCTAAAAACATTTTTTTTAGTGTTCACAATCATTAAAATTAAAATTTTTATTTGTTTATTCTTAAAAAAAAATACAAAAATTTTCCTTCAGCTAAATCAGTTATTATGTTTCATTTGTTAATTTTAGTAAAAAAAGATTATCGGTATCATCTCGTTTACTATTAAAGCTAAAGCGGCAGGGACATGGGGTCGAAAAGCAACGAGTCTAGTGGAAGTACCGTAGGAACCGTGCATCCATTTTTTGAATAGGTGCGTGGAGATACACTATATTTCTCTCTTTCTCTCTTTTTTTCTATACCATAGTACCCAAATTGTTCTTTGCACCCTAGAGGGCTTACAAGGTATTTACATAATTCTATCAAATTCTAATTATATTATAGGGAATCTCAGATCTTTAATAATATCAGACTATATATACAAGAAAAGAAATTTGTCTACAACAAGCATGTCAAACTGGTGGTTCATGGGCTGAATGATAAGCAAATTTTTTTCCTCTTAAAAAAATCATAAATTTTATTTTTTTTACTTTTTTGGCTTAAGCCTGCTATATAGACTAGTCATTTATATATCTTATATTTTTTTTAAATATATCCACTGATTCTAGTAAAATTTTTTGGCATATAGAGCCCATTTTTATTTTCATTACTTAGAGTTTTCTAGCCGATTCCCCCCGAAGGAATTAATATAACACGAAATATCAATAAAAGCAAGCAAAATAGATGAAAAAATTACAAAAATAAAAAGTTTAAATGGAATTCCTGATATAAATCATTTACTAAAATAAAAAATAAAAGCTATCTCTAAATATCCAACCAGTGAAAAACTGCTCCTCCTTCACAACAAAAAATCAAGGCTAGACTACTAGGTTACCCTTGTCCAAAACAGGAAGGATGTTCTTTCTAATAATGTAGTTTTATTAGAAAATCTTTTTAGGCCCGATTTGAAATACAATTCAAGTTCAAATAAGTTCTATTTGCATGGTCTAAAAGTTGGAAAAAATTAATTTTTTATAAATTTTTTCAAATTATAACAATTGGGGAATCAAAAAAGCCCACTCTTATTTTTTTTTTTTATAATTTTTTATTTACGGATTGATTTACCTAAAAGAATTTTTGGATACATGCCTGGGAATGATACTATAAATATTACTTTTTCGATAAATGTATTGAACTGCAAAAAATGATTAAAACATTTTTTATTGTACCATAAATATAATTTGCAATAGTATTATTTAATTACTGAAACTTTTATTATATAATCGTAGTTATGCACCATTAAATTTTAAATTTAATCTTTTGGGTGAGAAATTTAGCTCTTAGACAATGATTATCTCCCACAACAGGATTGGCATTCACTGCTAATAATATAATTTTTCATTTGCAAAAGCATTTTGTTTTTATGAAAATATTTTTAATACTCGTATTTCAATCGATACAAAACAGATATTTCAATTATAGTTATCATATTGTTTTTAGATTATCCAATTTTTCAATAAAATCTCAATATAAAATTATATATAAAAAATCTGGAATGACGGCCTCACATCACACAACTTGCTCTCTTGTCTTTTCTAGGGGATTTTTAAAATTCCAAATTGAGGGTCCCATACTATACTATTTACAGGAGGAAAATTATTAATTCAGCTTAAAAAATTAAATAATTTATTATATCTACCTCCAATTTAATCCAAATGTTTGGATGGTTTAAGAGAAAATCACAAAAAAACCTAAAAACGACCAAGACTAAAATAGAAGAAGGTTTAATAAATTTCAAAGCTCATCTAATAACTAATTGTTTAATGAATTTTAATCAAAATTGTTGCAGCGAATTGTTAGAAAATAAAGAAAAAAAATAAAAGCCATAGTTTCTAGCTTAAATATAAAATTTCAGAATATATATCATAAGATTTTACTTAAGGACCTTTTTTGTATTTGAGAAATCTTGTTCACACACTGAGACACACAGACAGACCATTTTTTTTACACTAGGGAGACTTCAAAACGTGTATTTCCATTGAAATCTCGACAAAAATTTTTTTTGCAATCGCAGAATTTTTTCATTGTATATATATTGATAGCTAATAGAAAATAAAAATATTTAAATTTGAAATAATGGAATATTCAAATCTCGACGAATACTTCGCTTAGTTAATTGGTGCTAGTTGTTAGAGAAAACCTGAACAGCAATGATTGTCTTGGACGAGATTTTTCCGAGATTTTGGGGAAGACGTTTGGCCTCTAAACTCCCCGGGTCTCAACCACTCGCTGTGGTAGATTGATCTCGAGTCACCGCTATTTAGAGCCCTAAAATAGGCTTTGGTGCTTACCTTGGACACATTTATGGTGGAAGAGTCGCAAATTTAAAAAAAAAACGTCTTCGAAAATGTAGTGAGTCGGAAGGTGCTTAATTTTTTTTTATTACTAACCTAATAAAATTTCTTTAATTTAAAGTCGTTGCTTATTTCTTTTCTGTTATGTACTGACGAAATATTAAAAAGAAAAAGAGTAACAACTTTCCCCATCCTGTATATTATTTTCCTAAATTTGATATTGCATATACACCTACAACGTATTTACTTGTTTTCACTATTTAACCTACGAAATCAATAAGAGGAAATTCATAATCGTAAAAGCTTTGTATATTTTCTTATTGACTGTTCGTTACATCAGTCTATAATATAGACTCTATATTCTATATATATACATATATACATGTATACAATTTATCAAAATATAGAGAACTGAATAAATAATTAAATGCTTTTGATATAAACAGAGTTTTGTAGGCATAGGCCTCTAGAGAAAAATTTTAATATAAGAAATATATACAGAAAAGGTTAGCAAAATTCTCCTTAAGTAAAGATTTCTTAAGGATGTTTTTGAATACAGAGGATCAAGAAAAGATAAAATTTTTTTCAGATACTAAAATAATTTTAAATAGTTCTAAAGAGTATCATATGATATTGGTTATAATGGGAAAAATCTGGATTCTCAATTATCCGGACTTTAGAAATCCAGTTTTTTTTTTTACTATTTTTAATTTTTCGGATTTCCAAATTTTTTTTTCAATTTGTATTTGATTATCAGAAAGAGTTCTGTTCGTGGTCCGGTTAATCAAGTTTCTACTAATACCACTGATACTACTTCAATATATGTATATATTATAATTTATTTTGAATAGTCAAATAACTTATACGTCTCTATTATAAATATATTACGGAAAAATTTCATAAAGTGATAGAGGTTGCGAGTAAATAAATATGAAATATACTAGGATAATAATTTTAAAATATTTATAAAGTGCACAAAGATAAATAAATAAAATTCTGCATATACATAAATAAAATATCATAAATATCAAAATGTTAATATCAATAAATAAAACTAAAATAAAAATATGTATTGCTGAATATCATATAGAAGCGATCGATAGTTATTAGAAAACTTATGGAACTCAATCCCTTGGAGAAATAACACGAATTTTTTTTCGATAAAATAATGATCATGAAAGTTTCATTTTATTAATATGAAATGTAATTATTTAATTCACTAGAAAATAATCGTCGTCTCTCAGCGATGATCAGTCACATGAAGAGGAATCAGAATACAAATGAAAAAGTATTTTGCAAATAAAATTTAAACTTCTCCATTGACAACAAAAATTATTTTATCGTTTGTACAATTGAAGAAAATAATAATTATGACTTCTGGTTCAAACCAAAGGGTAGGCTCCTCAATAAAGAAATTTAAAAAAAACGAAAAAAATAAAACAGCATTTTGTAATACACTTGGGAAGTGTTTGCATTGTTTATAACATAATTTAATAGTTTTAACTTTTTTTTTAATAGGAAGGGAGCTCCCTGAGAGTGAGATCTATGCTCCTTATAAATCAAGAAATAGGAGTATTTCTGTATCGCAAACTAAAAAAAAACATCTATAGATACTCAAGAAATATATAATATTTTGTTCTTGAACCTAATGATAAATTTTTAAAATTTTAAAAGCTATTATAAACACAAGAAAGTAAGTTATTATATGATAAAAGAGATCCTTTTTTATGACATTTTTATTATCGTTTAAAAGTTTAATAATAATACACCTATGAATTATTTGGCTAATAAATGAATGTCCTTTATCTATCAGAATAATTATTATCATATGAAATTTTTTTTTTTCTTTCTTATTGAAGAAGTAATCATTCAGCTCAAAATTTCAAAGATTTTAACAGAAATTCACTGTGTCTGTATCAAAAATATAGTGTAAAATTCAAATACTATAAAGGTGAAATTTTAAAAATAAATTTAGAGTATGTGAAAGCAAGGTTAATGGGCCAACTTTTTACTAATACTTAACTAATATTTTTTTTTAATAAATTTTTTTAAAATTTTGTTTGTCATTAATTAATTAAAGACAAATAAATGTATATATAAGTTAAGCTTTAGTATCTAAAGTCCATGATGACTTTACACCTACAATTTTTTTAGGTTTTCGTCTATAGTTTTGATATTTATTATATTATAAATTAAATTTGAATAAACTTTTATTATAAACATTTTTTCAAAAAAAAACAACCATTTTTGAAATGACTAATAATGTTAATCGACAGCTAGTTAAAATACAAAATTTTAGCTTGAATAAAATATCAATCAATCAATAATTAGCTCTACCAGATTTTATAAAGATTATTAATGACTACCAATTAATTTAAATAAATATTGACCGATATTGTCAAACTTAGAGATTTATTGTTTGATTATATGGTCACCGATGGCGAGAGAAAAAAATACCAAATTCTTTAACTTATGCTTGCAAAAATATTATTCTATTAATATATATATTATATGGTCAATAGTATTATAATTTAATTAATATTTAATACAAGCTTACATCCCTTCGAGGGATAGGTCGCTATAAATTTCCCAATATCATTTGTTAATATCTTGATTAAAAGCAAGCCGCCTTGTTGTGTGTGGTTAAATAGCCGTCAGCACGACACTCTATTTTATCGGCGTCATTTTGCGGAGATCAGAATTGGATGGCCTTCTTTTTTGGACATTGGACATTGTATCTGGCACGCAATAACTTGCCGATTGTCCAATAGAAAAGGATAAGAGAACCGAGAAAGAGAGAAAATGGGAAAGAGAGGTCTTTTATATCGGATCGGCATTTGGACCAACGAAAAGTCATCATCGATACAAGAAGAGAGAGAGAAAAAAAAAGTAATTGATATAAATATAAGCTGCATATATGAGTAAATCTTTATAATATAAAAAAGTTTTTTTTTATAGTAAACTTTTATTAATATGGAATTGGTTTTTTGCTTTTTTTTATTTACATATTCAGATGACATCTTTGGGTCTAAAAAGATCAAAAAAAATTCCATGGAAGATGAATACTCTAAATAATGTGGAGGTTAGGGATGGGAGGGGGGATAAGAGTTAAAATATTTAATCTAATAAATAATAATATTATAAAAGTTAAGATCATTAGAGCGAATTTTGAGAAAATCAAAAAAACTAAAAAAAAGTACATAGTAAAGTACGAGTGATTTTATTCAAAAAATGTGCAAGCGGTGAGGGTACCTAGCTTAAATATAAAATTTTATCCTCGACCCTTTTCTTTTTTGAGAAATCTTGTTCGCAAATGCTCGCACAGACCATTTTGCGAGACCCCTTTTTTTTTTTGACAAAAGGACCTCAAAACGTTTATTTACTTTGAAATTTCGACATCGAATTTTTGGGATCGCAAAATATATTACATTCCTCACTATATATATTACATATATAAGAGAAAGTAAAAAACTAAAAACAAAATATACAGTTTATATGTTCTCTTATCAAAATTTTATTTAATATTTTTGTTTAAAGATATTTTCACTTGGGATTAACTTTTACATTAAATCTGTACACACTGGGTGAGTTTTTTGGGGGCCAAACGTCTGATAATTTGTTGCAAAGGAAAAACAACGATGCCCCGGAATGACTGGAGATCCCGAGTTTTACCCCCGGGGACCAGGAGTTGCTTGATCCACGAGTAAAAAAATTATTTTATTAAAAATAATTATTTGGCTTAAAATAGTCGCATCGCACATAGTGACGTGGCCCCTAAAATTTCATATGTAGTGCTCTAGCATGTCTAGGCTCACCACCTCCATCTTCACATATTTTAATGAAAATCTTGAATGAATTTATTCGAAAAGAACTTTTGAAATTATAACTTCCATTAAAATATTTTTATAAGTTTTCTTTTAAAGAAATTATTATTTATATATAAAATTGAGTATCTTTACCAGTTGTAACTATAAATATAATATAAATATGAACTTTTATTCATCTTAGCATGAGATTGACCTAAAGGCATTATTAGCCAAATGTTATAAACTAATAATAATCATGATAATTTAAGGACTTAGTGAAGTACTTTAGAACTTTAACCTTTCTAAATGTGATTGGTATGGAATTCGTATTTCAAAATTGACAGTACATAACACAATTGTCCTTACCATAAGGGAAAGTTGTGTGATGTGCGTCCGACACAACAGGTTTTAAATGAGGAAATTGATATATAAAATGTAAAAAAAAAATCTGTGGTATAAATTTTGAAAAAATCGAAAAAAATAAATAAGTAAATCATTAAAGTATTAGTATGTGTTGGCCGATTTTGGTCAAAAACCTCACTTTTTCATGTTAGTCTCAAGTGTACACATATCCATACGAGATTGCAAAATGATAATGAAAAATTGTAATGGAAATAAAATTTTAATTTTCCTTTCATTAATTATATGATTTGGGGTTTGCACGAAATGAGAGGCGGCTGAAAGGAGCAAACCGGTCTAACCCTTGATCAGAAGAGGGAAAAGACTGGCATAAATGGAACAGAAAATGCTTAGTTCGGATAACTCGTGATCGCCTGATGTGAGTCCTTAAGAATTTAAGAATTTTATATGATTAAAAATTGATTAAGACGAGTGGATTTACTATGATATACTATCCCGTTCAAAAGTAATTGCACAACTTGTATTTTTTGTTTCGTCTTAATGGATAATTAGGAGAGTTATATGAAATTCAAAATGATCAAATTCCATAAAGTTTTACCTATTATTAAATTTATTATTTTCTGATTTCATGTAGGCCTTCCATCCATTAAGACAAAACACAAGATACAAGTTGTTCAATTACTTTTGAAGGGAATAGTATAAATTTGATATTTGTTTAATATATTTTAGCTTACTTCCTAACTCATCCACAATTTGAGATTGATCAACAACAATCCTACACATATCCACACAATATTCAAACACACACAGGGCCGAATAATAATATGATCAGGGCCCCAGCCGAGAGGTTAAAGATATTGACATTGTCAATATTGATAACCTTAAAAGCCTAGGGGTGTGGATTCGAATCCCATGTAGTCCAATGAAAATTTATATAAATCAATTGGATACCAAATGATATAAATAAAAGTGCCTTTCGAAAGAGCTTTGGTTTTATTCTATTGATTACAAAACACCTTTTAAAATTTGTAATTTATAGGAATAAGTACCTGTAGCTTTTAGTAGCTTAACATTTAAATGACAGGGTCAAAGAACAGGGTTTAGCAAGTTATTTTTAAGTTTTATATATTGATCTTTTGCAGTGAAATGAAGTCATCCTAAAAGAATAAAAACCTTTTCCTATTTAAATTAAACAATTTAAAAACGTCTCCTTTTTTTACTTTCTCTTAGCTATATATGTAATATATAGTGAGAAAGTATTGCGATCGCAAAAAAATCGATTTTCAACGGAAATACATGTTTTGAGGTTCCCTGAGTCTAAAAAATATGGTGTGAAAAAGGCACGCCACACAACTTTATCTTATCTAAGATCAGGAAAGTTGAGTGATGTGCTGTCACAATATATTTTTTGCGGTAGGTAGCCGTTCAATGTACAGAAAATATAATTAATATCGTTAGTTAGTGTTAGTTTAAGAAAAAATCACAAAAAACCTACCAGAGTAAAGTGGGCCCCAAACAATTTTAGGCGGGATAAGGATTAATACATTTCAAAGATCATCTAATATATAATTGTTTTATGAATTATAATCAAAATCTTTATAGCGAATTTTGAGAAAATAGGAAAAAACTAAAATAATTACATCAGTAAAGTACTAATATCTGTTGGCAGATTTTATTCAAAAGCTTCGAGGTGTAAGTGAAGAGGATACCTAGCTTAAATATAAACTTTGAACCTTGAACGTTTCGTTTTTGAGAAATATTGTTCACATACGGACAGATAGACAAATTTACAAGACTCATTTTTTAGACACAGGGGGATCTTAAAACAAAAAAAGACAAAACAAAATTTCTGCCCCCCTCCTTTGCGACACAACAAATTTGTATATTAATAGCCTCTTGTTTCCAGGACTTTAAAAATGCAAAATTTCACTTTTATAGTATGTGCATATGTATATATATATATGTTTCATAATGACGTTTAATGTTATATTCCTATATATATATATATCGTCCTGTAAGATAAATTGAATATGATTTGGATTCATTAGATTCAGGTCTTAAAAAGAGAGGACCAGAAAAGTTTAGTCGTCCATTTCTTTCACTAAAAAATTTGCTTATGCCCCCCAATTACAACAAAATATTGAAAATAATTATTTTTATATATTATAATTATTATTTTATTCAAGTTATTTTTAAATTCTAATTTTATTATATTCAAGTTCAGGCACGGGATATGTCGGATTGGCTTTTTATTATTAATACATTGGACTTTCTATTTTTTATTCATTTAAAAATTTTATTTGGCTCGATACCTTCTGGCTAGATATTTATCAATCAAGTAAGCAATTCCCAACGAGTAGGGGAGTGAACGAAATAAAAAAAGTTGGGGAAAGACGAATAAAAAATCGAAAGAACATTATTTAAACCAAAACAAGATATAATAAATTATTAAAATAAGAAAAGATACATTCTGTCAATAAGAAAACTATAATATTGGTCTAATCTCAACCTAGCAAGATTACCTTAAAGAGGATATTGGAATGTAAAAAAAAAAAAAACAAGGCTTTGTGAATAAAGAGAAAAATTAAAAAAGGAATTCTCTTAAACAGTGGATATATAAATTTATCGAAGGAAAACTGAAAATATTTTTTTTTTTTATTTGAATAAAAAAAGGTATAAATTTTTTTTGAAATTCTCCCTTATTTTTCCTTTTAGTGGGGGGGGGGGGGAGGGAGGACGCGCTACAAATAAACATTAAAATGGAAGTTTGGACCAATGAAAAAAAGTTGAAAAGCACTGAATTAAGTTATGCTATTTAAATATGTGAATATATGATGAAATATTTAATACATAAATCAAAGCAATGAGTAAATTGCATAAATAAAATTGAAAAAAAAAATAGATATATAAAATAGAAAGTTGGAAATTTGCGGGTATAGGATAAATGTATCTAAGCAAATGTTTTAATCAAAAAATATAAGCATTTTTTATTCAAATGAATGAAAAGAGAAAAATGAAAATAATTACTAATTAGAATTCATAAAAAGGCATAGATTCCTTCGCTGAAACGCCTGGTGTATAGGCAACCACTCGTCAGAGGAGGTATCGGGGCGACGGCGAGGGAGAGGGGAAGAATCAGTCATTGGTGAGGAAATTGGGCAGAGAATATAAACAAAGAAATTAATATCAATGTCTAATATGAGAGTATTTATTAGTAGTACTTTCAAAAAACAAATTTACCAGCCAGGAATTAATTTCAGTTTTGTTACAAGTTTTTTTTTCTTTGCCCTGCGGGATTGGCACATTCTAATAATTCGTAAATACATGTAAAAGGATGCGACCGAGAAAAGAATACACTGGCTGAAACAATGGATGGAGAAAACTGACAAAGAATGGAAGTAAGCCCCATATTCATGAGATATAGGACGTCCCTCTTCTACAAGTTTTATCTATTTTTCTTTTTACAATTTTGATGTTGAGGGATATTCTCCCTTCTTACAACCAGGAATTTATTTTTAACCAAGCCAAAAAAAACGCTAAAACTTTTTCGTTGAAGATGTAAGTTGATAGGGTAAACAAAATCATACCGTATGTATATAGATTATATACACCTACATATATATACACTCTAAATTCAATGAAAAATTGCATTATTTGAAATGATTGATGGAAACCTGATCTTCCAAAAAAAAAAAAATTTTAATTGAAGAAAAAGTCAAAATAAAGGTCGTGTTTATTTATTTTTATTTTGAATTTTAATTAAATATATACATATCAAGGGGAAAAAAATTAATAACAATCAGAATTCCGGATCATAGAGAACGAATCATGTTTATGAAATGGGCATTTGGCTAAAAAAAATCTTTCAAAATTTTAAAATGAAATTGAAAAATTAAAAAAAAAAACTTTCTCTAAGTCAGTAAATATTACCTTTAGCAAAATGATAAAAAAAAAAAAAGCTAAACAGACACATGCACATGGAAATAAAATATTTACTCTTTATTAAAAAGAGTAAAAGAAAATAAACACTAATTTAAAATTTTATAAAGAGCATCAATATTACGTTATGTTCAAAGGAAAGGGAAAAAAAGAAGCTTAGAAAAAATTAATTTAATAATCATATTTAATTTGGGGAATTCATTTAATTTGAATGAGAGAATTAATTTCCAATATTCCTTTCCCTCTTTTTATGATCAGATTTAGAATGAGCATTATGTCTGGGGACACATCTAGAAATGTTTCCAATAGGTTTAAATATTCGAATAACCGAGTCTCCTTTGGATCCTGCCTCACCATCAGAGATAGTACTCGGGCCCATCTCGTCCTTTGACTTACAATTCAGTTATCTTTAAAAAATTTTCAGCTGACTGATATACAAACTTCATGTTCAGATTATAGATGATGATTTTGCATATGCGATAGGATAGAAATCACCCCGGCTATCTCTTGGAACGGCTGCTCCCCTTAAAGACAACCCTACTGGCTGACTTCTTCTCTTTTCACATATCTCTACCCCAAAATCGTTCCAATTTACTTTATACCGTATTCAGAAAAATATAAAGATTAATTTTACTAAACTTTTTATATAAAATGTATATTAAAATTTTTCTTAGGTGGATTCAAATAACTTTTTTAAATCTCATAACGAAGAAAAAATTTTAACAAAAAAATTATATATAAACAACATTTTCTTTAACCTAAGTTATTTCTCAGGAATGGTTTTGAATACGAGCCTAAGTTGAATGATCAAATCATATACCAGAGATGGGAAACCTGCAGCCTTAGGCCGCATGTGGTCTTCTTACATCTTCTGTGCGGCCCAGCCTTCTGTTGAAATTTAAGATTCGAAATTAAATTCACAGCTTTCATAAATTCAATTTTGTGTTAATAGGAAATGTAAGTGAATGTATTAAAAAGAGAGACGCCAAGAGGAAAAATAAATTTAGAACAAAAAAAAAAGAACTCGCAAAGCAGAGAGACTCAATTTCGTTCATAAAAAATCGATGATATCTCTATAGTTAAATTTTATTATAAGGCAATCACTAAAAGTAAATTTATTTACTTTAATTAATAGCTAAATAAGTTATTTTTATGGATGATATTTTTATGGAGAACTTTTGAAATGAAGTGGAGAGGAGACAAGCAAATGGATATATATAAAACAAAATATTTATTTTGACGTGTACTTTTCGAACATCAACAGCGCTCTTCTTCTAGACAGTAAAAATGTCAATTGAAAATTTAAGTATTGTATTGAATTGCAATATATAATAATTAATTGGCTTAGAACAATTATACTTAATTTTCATTTGACATTGTCTTGAAGGAGAGCTTAGTGTTCGAAATGTCAAAGACAAAATAGGTTTCTATTATTTACATTCTTTAAGGGTCGCCACTCCATTTCGAAGAAAAATATATAAATTCGAGAATAATAATAAATTTGATTTCAAGGTCTTGTTTTTTTTTTTATCAATAGCATCAAAAATAAAGTTCAAATATAATTTCGAGACAGCTAGAGTATTAATAAAACCTCGTCATCGATTTTTTTTTGCAATCGCAATACTTTCTCACTATATATTATATATATAAGTAAGAAAAAATAAAAAATGTATATCGAGCAGACTATAAAAAAGTCAGATAAAATTTTGAGACCGATAGTTGTAAGTGCACCGAAAGAAAAAAATTTGGTGGAAAAATTATATCAATAAGCAATAATAAATAAAAGAAAAGAATGTCATAGAGATTAAATAAAATTTCTGTTTCCCTCTCTGATGACGTATGTATCCTATACCCAAATATTTTTTTTTTCTCCCACTTAATTGATTGTTGACAAATTGGTACATGGCTGAAGAAAAACGTTCTAAGTATTATCCTCAAGTTTCAAAAGACTTAGCACAGGGGTTAATAAGAAAAAAAATGGTGCGTGATAAATATTAGGGTGTCTTTTTTACCATCCCCTGCGAACTGATTCGCTTCAAATTTTAATGACTTCTTAGGTACTCATAGGGCTATAAAGTTGTTAAGTTTCAACCTTTTCCGATGAGGGGTTCCAGAAATATAAGGCAAAATAAAAAAGTTTTATTTTTGCATTTTTGTGGTCCTTTTGTTCTGAAAAATAAACATATTTTTAACTGGGAGGTGTTAAATTTTTCATGATCATAATACTTTTCTCTTATATTATATTAATTACTAGAGCGAGAAAGTAAATGGGGGTGAAAATAAATCCTTTATATGAATATCATTATTTTTTATCTAATTTCTACAAAACCCTTATTGTTTCCAAATTTTAACTATCCTATTTTAAAATCAAAGTCTAATTCCGTTTAACTGATATTTTTAGAACTTTTTTTTTCTCAATTAATAGTATTGAAATATAAAAATATATTTCAATGAGAGTTTTTTCATTCTCCTTTTTGTATCTCCCTTCGCCAATTTATTTTAAAAATAAACACGCCTCCAATTTTCCACCGGAAAATAATGAATTTTGTTAGTTAGTTTTTTTTTAGCTTTATGGAATTTTAGATTGCATATATATATGTTGTATATATATTTTTATGCATTATATACATATTCCTTCTCTTCCATTAGTTTATTTCAAGAAAAAGTTAATATTTTTTGAATTTAAGTCTCTTATCTTTGTTGTCTTGTTCATGCGAGCCTTAAGGGCCTTCGAGTTAATTGCTCAGCTTCGCCTCGCAGCAGCTCCTCCATCTAACGCCACCACTTCTTATAATAACAAAAGTTTTCTATATTTATTGCAAAATAAAAATAATAATAATGTTTTCTTTATAAGACAAGAATGTAATTGCCTGGTTAGAAAGAGATAAAAGTGACATGATTTTTTTTTATAAAGAAATTAACTTTTATTATTGAATTTGAAAAAATACAAATCTAGATCATATTAAAATTTTGAAAGCTAACCCTTGTTAGATGTTATGTTATTATTATATTTTATTGATAGAAATTTTGAATTTTTCAATCAACTAGAGGCGTTATTTCGCTTTATATTGGGGGAGGGGGAAGCAACAGAATATCCTACCCACTTACACTCATTCTATCAAAGAGAAAAAAAAAAACAATTTAGAGAAAAAACCAGCCGCTTTCAGTCTAACAAACTTTAAGGCAAATATTTGCCTACATGATTCATCTTGAATGGAAATAATTTTTTGTGTGGACTATTGTCTTATTCAATAAAATGATGAACATAAATATCTGATGCGGGTGACATCGAGTGGGACTAAGCAGGCTACTCTATTGAGTCATTGAGAGAAAGAGAGATTATCAACACAGTAACCTTTCATCAACCATTCCAAAAATACTCTAAGAATTTATCCTCTAAAATAAAAGCTCTACTGCATGAAAATCTCTTCAAAAAATTAAAAGATTTTTTTAAGAAAAAATCCCAGATAACTTATCGTGTGAATGATTAATTAATTAATTAATTTATTGCATTTGTATATGCTGACGTAAATCATTTAATGTGATGGCTATAATGAATTATTAATAATACTATTATTATTATGATGAATTCATTATATTGGGATTGAGGAATATAAAAAATCAATAAATTATTTATTTCCCATCTGTTTTTCATATTAGACAGTTTCAGCTCTGAAGAAGTTCGAAATGTTAATAGAGGGGATATATATTGATGAAACAAAACCTAGTTGCATTTTACTTTTCTGAATCTCTATATTATATTTAATCTCATTTTAAGAACATCTAATCATTTTAAAATTCAAAATTCCAATTGTTAATTGGTAATGTGGATTGTCTATCTTCCAGTAACCAAACACGAATTAATTCCTGAAACACATACAAATTGATAAAATCTATTTAAACGAACTGGAAACTAAATAATATAAATAAATCCTATAACGGTTATCGACAAATTTATCTCCTTTAAGCCCTTATGCTGGAACACAAAAAAGATATTCCAAATAAATGTAAGGAATTAATCATCCCATGATAATTATATATATAAATAAATATATGAAGATATTATCTAATTTGTCTCAATATATATATTTAAGTGATATCTTCTTAGAAACTAAAGCTCTTTCACCTTCACTTTATTCTCTCAGGGTACACTTTCATTTTTACCTAGGCTCATTCAAAAGTAGAGTTAGCATTTCCCGTCATTTCTTTATCAGTAGAGAAATATGAATATGTCTGTCTGTATATTTGAATTTACTTTCGACTAAAACTCTATCTTTTTTTGAATTTCACTTCACCGGTAAAATTAGATTTCATATTTTTTATTCTTTGAATTTTTTAATGACAAAAATATTGCTGGTTACGATATATCATTTACCTAAAAATATGTAGCCTATTAGAATTTTGTGAAATAGGGAAAAGTAAACAAAGGAAAAAAAAAGAGTTCATTTTATAGAGGTGTTTATATAATTATTAAAATGGATATATATATATATATTCTTTAATTTAAAATTTTTCGATTTCCGTATTAAAATGCAAATTTCAATGGAATCTATTCATGAAACAACCAACGAAGCAAAAAAAAAAAAAATCCCCCACCAAACCCACTCATTCACTCTCGGAGTTTTCACCAATAAATATTAGAATTTTTTCATCTACATTACTTTCATAATTAATTCATAATTATCACTTCTATTAATATTATTTATTCTTAAAAAAAAAAACTTTAAATATTATAAAAATACTATATAAAATAAATAAATGTGAAAGGTTGTTAAGAATGAAAGGGTATTAAGAATTTTATAGCATGCTGCTATATTTTAAATTATACTAATTATTATTATTCATATTTTTAAAGTAATGATTACTCAATTTGCATAAATAAATATTTTGTATGTTCATTTTAATGAACGAATAAAGCAATAATAAAATTAATTGCATTTTTTTTTTAATAGATTACCAAATATATTCTAGAATTTTTTTCTTAGCAATTTTAAATAATTTCTAAAATGAACTTACATAATTTCTTTAGTAGGAATATTCAAGAAAAACTTTTAACAATTGAAGAGGAGAAAATAATAAAGAGCAAAGTTCAAATACTAGTTCTTTGGTAGAAATAAATTTATGAGTAGGTTATCATTGCATTCTTGTTTAAAATAAAATTTTCTTTTTTCATTCTATGATCAA
>JAAAKE020086135.1:0-22081 GCA_010014785.2 Anisolabis maritima | reverse complement strand
AACTAAAGCACGAGAATTCAACATGACCGTGTACAGACAAAACAGAGGAAACGACAGTCACACACCTACAACCGGCGGGACAGGAGAGAATAAATAAATAAATTTATATCATAAAGATCATTAGGGCTTCATTAATTTTGAATATCTTTTATCTGATATTATATTAAAACAAAGTTATCGAATAATAATAAAAAAAATTATCAATATTTCTATTTGAAAAGAATAAATAATAATAAATCATTTGCATTTGCTCTAGTTTAAAATAAATTCTAAATAATATAAAATAATATTGTTTGGTATTTCATTCTTCTTCAAAATTTAAAATTTTATTTAACACTACCAAATCATGTTGATTTTTATTGTCGTTTTGTTGGATAAATAAATATCTTTTCACTAATTGAATTTTAAAAAATTGAAAATAAATGTCATCAGAATGTTTGGGGCCCACTTTACTGAGATATTTTTTCTAGATTTTTCTTAAATAATTCTGACGACTTGGATTAAATTTTATGTGCTTATAATAAATTAGATAATAATAGCTTTAATATGTATTAATCATTTTCCACCTCACAATGATGCCTTTAAGAATCCCAGAGAAAAGATAGGCCTTCTTCATCAGAGAAAACTAACTCATTATCATTATCATTACATTATGTCTTCTTGACATAATTTTATAAAATATGTATATATGTATATATATATATAAAAAGTATTGTCCTTTGAATTGGAATATGAACAATAAATAATCATTAAATTATTTGCAAAGGTTAGACGGCCATTACTCCCCATGAAATTTCAACTTATTTTAATATTCTATTTTGAAATTCTTTTGATTTGATAACATAACACGACAAATAATGACCTGTTAGTGTAAAAAATAATCATAAAATATTATTTGCTACGTATTAAAAAAGAATATTCCCGCTACCACTAGAAAAATTTGTTTGTCGCATTCTCTTAATGTTTTTTGGTCTAAACATTTTGAGATTCTATATATTAATAATAATTAGGAATAATGGAATGGTATTTATTATATTAGTCAATATTTATTTACTAAAATTTTAGAATAACATAGTTTGGTCCGATAAAATATTATATATTTAAAATGATTTATAATGGACCATTTAAATTGTTTTGTTTACGGGAAAGGTGGTCATTTGTAGGCAGGTAAGTGTGGGTGGCACAAAATAGAGCAAGTGTGTCGAGAAATGGCCATCATTAATGGCCAGGGGGTGGTCGGGGGTGTTGGTCGATATATCCGGTCGATTTCTGTCCAAGCGGGGCAATTAGCCCCCAGGACGGATGCTCACCCTCACCTACTATGGGGGTGTAAAAAAAAAAAGGGGCAACAAATCGACTTGCGCAAAGTTGGAGGACTCCCAACCCACAACGCCAACGCCAACACCAACAGCCAACATCTTGAATATTTCATTGCTCAGCTAGAATTATCATTTGCCAGGTGCTTAGGGAAATTGGATGGCGCCTCCAATCAATCAATTTACCTCCAAGGGGCAGCCTGGCTGCTTAGCCTGCAAAGGCCGCTTCGCTTCGACTTTCCCAAATTAGTACAAGACCAATGAATTTTACTTTCTATTATTATATCGCCTTATTATTCACTTTTATTAATTTTAGTAAAATTTAGCTCTAGGCTCTTTAAACATTTAGCTAAAATATTCTTTAAAAAATTCAAAAAATAAACCTATTATATAATAGAATCATAAATAAAAAGAAGCCAAACGAAAGAAGAATAAAATACGTCTAATTAAGAATCAAATTTTGTAAACTTTATCCATTCATTCATTTATTTGTCGACGCTTCGAATGCTGATTGCTCCATTGCCTGTACCTATGATCATTCAAACATCATTTTTATTAAAAAAAACTTTCTTTTACAAAAATAATTTTTTTGCACTAAGGAATATTGTAAAAAAAAAAAGAAATTTATCATATTCTTTGTAACATAAAAGCTTTTCTAATAAAAATGTTTGAATGGCTATAGGTCCTGGCAATGAGTGCGATCGGTATATGAAACGTCGACAAATAAACGAATTTTTTATTTTATATTTTGACTGTCTCTCCTATTCACTTTCTGATTTCTTATCTATTATTTTGAAAAATCTAAAATTCAAAAATTATTAAAATTAAACGTCTTATAAAGAACGGGATCCTCTTAATGTTGGTATCATCTCTATATAATAAAACCTTGAATTGTTTAAAGTCTATAAGGCCGTAGATGCTGAAAAGACTAAAAAAACCTCCCGGCTTAACGTTGTTAACATTGTTGACTTTACAAAGGCAAGGGATAGAGATGTGAATTAGGATCCTTAACTAATTCAATAAAAATTTATTAAGTATAAATAAAAATGACTGGATAACTAACTGTTTTCCTAAATAAATACACAATCTCTAATAATAAAATAATAATCTTTAAAAATCTCTTATAGTCTGGGATGCTATGGGCTTAGAATTTTCCTCCCAACCTCTTTATTCCCCATTTTCTCTAAATATACGAACTGAATGCAAATATAAATTGAATTGAAATAGCAATAAAATGTTAAACCAAAAATATAAATCCCATACATAAAATCTAGTGAAACTGAACGCATATCACATAACTTTCTCATACATAAATAAGGTAAGGAAAGTGATGTGCTGTCATTCCAGATTTTTTAGGTCGAGTCCCCTAGGTAGCCGTTCATTGTATAGCCAATATGAATTTATTTTGTTTAATAAATGAGAATTCATATGACTCGGACTTTGTTTTCAGAAAGATTACAGTCAGCTGCGCAAGTGAGGAGCGCGTGCCATTATTGAGGGCCCCACACGATTTTAAAGTGGAAAATGATTAATATCTCTTAAAGATTATCTAATTTATTATATCAAGATCGATAGAATAGTTTAAGAGAAAATCACAAAAAATGTAAAAGAGTAAAGTGGGTCCCAATAATAAGGATTAATACATTTCAAAGATCATCTAATAAATAATGATATATGAATTTTAATCAAAATCATGGGAGCGAATTTTGTAAAAATCGAAAAAAACTAAAAGAGCCCGTCAGTAAAGTACTAGTACTCTTTGGCTTTTATTGAAAAGCTTTGAAGAGCAAGCGACTTGGATACCTAGCTTAAATATAAAATTTCAGCCACGTACTTTTTTACTTTTTTTGAGAAATCTTGTTCACACACACACACAAATACAGACAGACAGTCTTTCTATTGAAATCCCAACATCGATTTTTTTGCAATCGCAATTATTTCCCTATACTATACAGTATATAATTAAGAGAAAGTAAAAATGGGTCTTATTTTAAAAAATCAGTGTGGCAATTCTAACTCCAATTCATTTCCTCTGTAATCGATTACGAATGACGTTGTTGCTGTCAGGGAAATGTTTTGGTTCCATAGAAAATTATTGGAGCAACATAATAATAAACTTCCTCTTCTACAAATACAATTTTTATTTTAAATTTTTAATAAAATTTAAAAAAACGAAGACTAACACATAGAAATTTTGCAATTCGAAAAAGATTCATAACATTTAGATCATTATTTTTTAAATTCAAAAAGTTAACTATCGACATGAAGGAAGTTTGTTATGACACAGATGAGTTCTCAGAGATTCTCTTTTTATGTAGAGGTATTCAACTCATTCTAATGGGGAAGGGGGACTTCCTCTTATTTTGCCATTAAAAATATAGTACCTTTATTCTAAATCAAAGGAATTAATTCCTCAAAAAATATAGTTCTAGATTATTTAATTTTGTATTTTTTAATATATTATATATGTAAAATTATAATTTGGAATGATTAATAAATGTCCTTCATGGCAAGATACAATAAATAAAACAATAATAATTATACTTAGGAAAAGTTTTCAAAATGACATTTAAATAAGAACAGATAAGATTATTTGTTATCTATCCACTATGTTAATAGAATGCTTAACTTAAAAAATATTTTTTTTTCAACTCAAAATTATTTTTTCTTTTACTCAGTTTACTTTGCGTCCTTCCGTCCATATAAATTCGCACAAAAATTCTAACTCTGGTTTCAACAAGCCTATTTCTCAATAAATTTGATAAAAGATACGTAAGAGTGGTCCTACTTTGTTTTTGAGCAATAAACTATCAAGCTTTTCTCCCAACTTTTCGTATTACATATGTGAATACCTTATATAGCGCGGTTTCGAACAATGCAGGTTTTGTTATTACACATATTGCCAATTCCAATTTTTAAAATTAAAATAAAAGTAGTAAATCATGCCGATATCATATAAATAAAATAAATATCATATCGACTCAAATGAGTTACAGTTCTAACAGATTATTTTATCAAAAAGTAAATTCAACTAATACAATTGAAGAAATTTTTTTTTACAACTTTTATATGTATAAAAGCAAGCTTGACGCATGCGGCTCTCGAAGAAATTTTTGAGGCCGTTAAAGTAAATTTCATAAATTCTGCCATTTCTTCGAGATATCAAAAATGAAACGTAATTTTCATGATCTAATTGCTGCTTTAATTTTACTTCCTCTTACCTATGAATATATGTAATATATAGTGAGAAAGTATTGCGAATACAAAAAACAAATCGATGACGAGATTTCAACGGAAATACACGTTTCGAGTCTAAAAAAAGAGGATCTCACAAAATGGTGTGCGTAAACAAGATTTCTCAGCTGAATTAAACTAGATGCAATAATTTCTTTGCAAAAAGAAATTACAATTATGATTTTCATATTCGTAGTAATATTGAATAATCCAATTCATCATATTCATTAGTATAATATTTATACTTTCAATAAATTGAGTGATTTTAATTAAAATGAATTAATCAAGATAATTTATTACTTTTTCCTATAAAAAATTCAAGGTACTATGCTAGGGTGTTAAGAGTTTTCCGTGAGCCGGAAATGTTTCCGCTTGCCGGAAACGTCGCATTACCGGATTGCCACGTGCCGGCCAGCAAACTTAACTAAATCACATTGATCATGAGAAACGATTCATTTTATTTATTACACGTTCACCTCAAAATGGAGCTATTAATAAAATAATTTTGGCTCCTAAATTTAAAAGAAAATCCTTTATTACACTATTTTGTTAATTAACTTTATTTTTTTGAGAAATAGTTTATTCTCCATTAATTGACCTCTTCTGAGTCAAAAAAAGTAATAGTTTCTATTTTTCTATTTATGGATTGTCTTCTTACCAATTTCCAAAGTTTTGACATAAATGAGAGGAAAATTTATATGAAGAGCCATAAAAATCTCTTTGAGGTCAGTAACTCTTCCTGCTTGCAGAGACCTTGGTGGAGATAGACGAAATCGTCTGAGGGCCACCTGTGTATGTGAGCGATTGTGAGTGTGTGTGTGTGTGTGTGTGTGTGTGTGTGCTTGCAGAGACCAAATTCCCTTTTCTGAAATATATTTTTATTAAAATAATTTTAAACTCAGGTCAAGTATGATGACGACATCAATGCCTTTGTGTGAAGGAGCTACCTGTTTGAGATACTAATTATTTTTTACTTTTTAAGAATATTTAGGTGGATAAGGGTAACAATTTTTCGAATGCTTCCAGATACCGGAAATCAACTTTTTTTTTTTTGCTAGTCGCGTTTTTTTTTCTTTGCATTATTAAATGTTCTTCCCGGTTGCTTATGACCGCTGGACCTTATACTTCCATATAAAAAAAAAAAATCAAATTTCGTATTCGAAATTGTTGCAGAGAGCCAAGAAAAAATCTTATTATTTGAATAAATATTTTTCTTTTACAAATTTCTACGTTCAGTACATATGTTGTCTTGTGTATTTTTTATGTTATAATTGGTGTGAATTTGCTGTTAATTATAACTGTGAAACTGCTATTAATTATAACTATAAAAAATTCATAAGAAAACAAAATTACTGAGCATGATAAAGCCATCAATGATTGCTCTACAAATTGCAAATTGGCCTGATGAAAGCGGGAAAACTGCGACCGAAAAGTAGACGTTTGCATAAGAGATAAAAGATTTTTTTTTCGTGGCTGCCTACAACAATCCCGATAACGTTTTTATCCAACCAGCACCCTTCGCATTTAATCAGTCAAGAATACAATTGCCAACAATTTTTTAGTTAAAAATGTTAAGAAACACAGCTTTTACTGTGTTAATCCATTTTTAAGAATGGCGAACACTTTCTTCTTGAAATAACCGCAATTTCTCACGGCTAGTTTGTAGAAGGGGTGTTTTCGGATGAGTAGGAGGAGCTGAACAAATCGCGTGAGTATCTCACCCTCCCCTAAAAGGGGAGGTCTTTAAAAAGAAGGGAGACAAACACCACTTTGGTTGTCACGCAAACCCCTCGTCACTCCCCAAAGGAAAAACTGAGGAGTTGGGGCCAACAGGTGCACTCAGGTGTTCGAATCCAATGATAGAGACCTCACCTCTCCCTAATAACCCTAAAGCATTACTTATTGATGATCGCTGAATATTTTCAAACATATTATAACTTTTAATTGATTATATATATCTCAATTTTTTCTAATAAAAAACTAATTTTTGATTCTTTGATACTTTTGAAGAATTCATTCTTTACAGCCCATATTTTGTCATAATCGTTATAAAAAAGCATATAGTGCGTTGCCTGATGTGACTCATAAGTAAATAAATATAGTCTCAGACAATTTAGAGGTGAATAATGATTAGTAAATTTTAAAGGTCATTTAATCTGAGATAAATATATGATTTTAATATGAGCCAGGGTTAAAAAAATACTTAAAATAAAATAATCTATGAAAAGTACTAAATGCAGTTGAACGATTTTATTCAAAACCAAGCTCTTGCATCTATCATGAGTGTCGGATTATCAAATATCAAATTTGAATCGAGAAGATTATTAGCGCATTTTCCCAAAGAGGAAGTAATTTGTCCGCCTGACCGCGAGTTTTAGAGCTCCCATAGCTTTTTCTTTAGTGTCCTATTCTATTTTCCAGTTTTTTTTTTTTTGCATTTTTTCATTTTGGAGGTCTTGACAGACGATTTTGCGAATCTTTTTGGGTTCTTAAAATATTCTTAAATGTTGAAAACTCAACATAAATTTTTTAGACGATCTCTAAAAAAAAGGTTTAATTTTTAATTCACGAACACTTATTATATTGCCCTTTATCAGGACATTTAAATACCGAAAAATACAACTATTGATTTAATTGTGATATTGATTGTGATTACTAATCACTTGTTACATTAATACAAACATAATTATATTTTTAAATATATTTTTTGGTATAAAAAAAAACCACCATCTGAAATTTTTGACATTTAATGGCACGATTCATGCCCGAATTAAAATAAACTGATGTGGCCACCACAAAAAACATCGGCAATTGAAAGAAAAAAAAAATTAAAACTCCATTCCCTGTTTATATTCATATAAATAAAGTAAAGAAGATGATTGTCATACAAATGTGCAAAAAGTCCACTAATATTTATCAATAATGAAGTATCAAACTTGATAATTCCTAAAAAAACAAATCAAATGTATTTTTAGAAATGTAAAATTTTAAAAATTGAGGCTCAGAGGGGAAAATATATTGAATGGGGGAGAAATGGGGAGCCTGATCTATCCTATATATATATTTTTTTACCAATTGATTAAAAAATCTAAAGTATTATATTTTAAAGCTTAATTTATATTAAAAATAAATATTTTATTTCTGGATTAAATAAAGTAGTTCTATAAAATATCATTGGAGCAAGGTAATTATTTCCTGCTTTCCTCTTAAAATATGGCTCATTTGGGTTGCGTCAATAATAAAATATTTGATGGCAATCTAGAAAAACAAATGAGAAGAGACGAGGCTTTATATAATTGATGGGGTGAGTTGAATTGTACAGAGGGTTCAGTAAATTCAGAGGGTTGAGGAAATAAATGCACACGGCACATTCATTCTCTTCTCCCCTCCCTCCCTCTTTATATCTTTCTGTATCTACCGACCATTCATCAGCTGGCTGCATATCTCACGAGAGCATCAGGATATCCGCACACATGCTCTAAATTAATTTTGTCAAATAATATCTACGAGCCAACCTATAAATGTAGAAAAAAATCAAAACTATTTAAATAAACTGATGTAGCCACCACAAAACCAACCTTTTACACAAAGAATATTTTCAGCCTGTGTAGATCATATTCAGATTGAACGAAGAGCTTGTCAATTTAATCAACTTTGGTACAGATATGACTTAAAAATGCCCATTGTCAGAGACCTTGGGTCCTAGAGCAAATTTAAACCTATCTGAATTTTGTTTTTGACCCCAAAGTTATCCTACGATTGAAACATTTATTGAAAACTAATATCTACAGTAACCCCCGAGTTAAATAAGTAATGGATTACTTAATTCGAATTTGTAAATTGCTCAAGTGTAACTTCGTAAGAAAATGTAATATTTATTATTATTATATACTATTTACACTATATAATTTTATAAATAAGACACAATGCAGCAGTATTTATATATATATATAAACGAATATAAAAATAAACTGAAATAACACTTTTCATTTGTGACCGAGTGGGAGAGTTGGCGAAGGAGGTGGATGTTTGTGAAGAGAAATGCTATTCTCTGGCAACTCCTACCCTTCTCGTTCAAGGCTAAGGTCGGAATCGTTTGAATTATCATTTCGCCTAGAGTAGATTATGTACATGTACACATAGTAATTGTAATTTTCGAGATTTATTGTGTAACTGCAAAATTACATAAGTTGCGTATTACGCAAGTCGGAGCGTTACTGTACTTTAAATGAAAAAGTTCCAATATATCATTTAGGAATACCTAAATGTTTTTTAAGGTTGTTAAAAAATCTCCCCTTCTTCTTTCAGGGCTTAAATATGTAAATTTCATCATTCTATTTTTTCAGCTGATTTGATTTAAATCAAACTTTGTTAAATGAAATACATATTTATTTTAATTTAAATGCAAACGAAATTCATCCAAGGGAAAAATCTCCCCCCCCCCCCCCTCCCATAGATAGATAGACGGGTTGTCTCATTATTCTGTTTTCAACAACATCTAAATTGAGAAAACGATTTTAGACATTGAAATTAATTATAAGTAATTATTTAATTGATTAAAGTTCAAAGTGCATTGCGAGAGGTTTTTGAATAATTTATTATATTTTCTCAATCAATAATAAATATGGAACTCTAAAATGAAATGAGTAAAAATTAGAACAAATATAAAATATACTGAAATGCGCAACAAACGTCTTATTTACTTGGTTTACAATAACTCCAGGATTCCGGGCTTAGCATTGAAGATTAGATATGACTGAGAAAAATATAAGCTCTCTATAAGATTGAGAATTTTTAAGATTGGAATTAGTTTTTTGAGCTTTTGAGGATTGAAGGGACTACCCTAAATTTAATAAATTTTTACATTTTTATTCATTTTCCTTATAAAAATAATATTAAATTTTATTTTTAATTCATCAATCGGCTACAGAGGTCATTTTGATTTTAAATATATATTATATTTTTTTAAAATTTATTAAGCTTGGCAATATAGAAATATACATTCTATTATGGGGAAAATCTGTCATAGCCGTACCTCGGAGCCACTCATCAGGTTAAATAGTGCTTGCTTGCTGGTAGCTATTTATTCTTGTCGAGGCCTGGAGCCACCAGTTAAATTTTATTGAGAATTAAATATCAGGGAAAAATGATAAAGTTGCGGATTAAAATAAGTGGGTGGATGAATTTAAAAGACCGAAAAAACACTTAAAATTAATTTGAAATTAAACGGTTTCGTGACGTCACTCCCAATCAATTCACGGGCTTCTTGATTGGCTGGAGGCTAGGCTCTTTCTCTCTCTCTCTCTATTTCACGCGTATCGCCCATCGAGCCCATAGAGTTGTGAGTTAATAACGCTTATTAAGTGACATAGCAATGGTTGCTCATAATTTTTTTACCTATATAATAACCTTTATATAAATAAAGTAAAAGAGAGTTCTAAACTTCAAGTGTTTTTTTTTATTAAAACAAATTGACTATTAATATGGGTAAAAATAATTTATAAAGTTTTATTGAGGACCAATGAATGGGGAAACTGGGCCACTGTGAGCTTGTATGATAATCCAGCTCTCCTAAGATTATGAAAAATACTGAATATTTCCAATTTTTTTTAGTGATTTCAAATAAAAAAATATTTTTTGAAATAAGTTCATAATTTAACCTTTGGTTTCACCTCCGTATCTATCTATTTATAGAATATTATCTGATCTATTCAATTTCTTTGAGGATTGATTTTGTGGTGGTGACACCTTTATTTTCATAATCTCTTCAATTTTATATAGGCTATTTTTTATTCAATAATTCTCCATTCGTTTTACCAAGAATAGTAATTGTTCATTAAAAATCAAAATTCCATTAATTCGATATACTAACGAGTTGATGATTATAAAGAAAAACAGCAGAAAACAATTTAATGACTTGTTTGATTACGATCCAAAATATCTAAGATTATTAAACAGAGTGGTAAATTACTAACGCAATGAACTTTTGGTAAATCAGAAATAGAGATCATTCCATTCATATTGAACCTCGGCAGAAATCCATAAATCCGGGGTTATTGGGGCACAACAGGGGGACTCAAAAATAGCGTACCCACGTGTGTGGGAAGAATGAACTTTGGAAATTAAATGCAAACTAAAATTAAATTCGGGTGTGCGTGTGAAAAACCAAAAAACAAATTCATTTATCATTTAAATTTAAGAAATAAAAGAAGGTGGTAGATTTAAAAATAATTACAAGGCTAAATAAAATTTAGTTCTTGTTTACAATACACTTGACATAGAAAAAAGTATTTTTCTTTTTTTTTTTTTTGCTTTCCATCCTGGTGGGACAAGCACATCTCACAACTCTCTCCTAATTAAATGCAAATATTCAATCATATTATTTTTTTTATTTTCTACTCTAATGGCTTTACTTTACAAATGACTATCATTTAAACAAAATTATAGGTATACATGTATTTATTTCGTTAGTTAGCTGCAGTATTTTATAAGTAGCATTTTTTGACTCCTGTCTAAACAATAATTCTTTATTATTGACACTTGAAACATTTATAAATATTTATATATTGTAACTTAGCAACATAGCCGTAGCGTGATATTACGGCGCCCGGTGCGAAAGGATAAACTGGCGCCCCCGTCTTATATTTTTTATTACAATAAAAAAAAAGTTTTTTATTATAAATAAATAAAATTATAGAATTATACAAAATTAAATGCATTACTGTATTACTAAAAATTTTTTCAAGCTTAAAACAGCATCTTTATGGTTCAGCGCCTGGTGCCGGGGCACCACTCGCACCACCCACGTTACGGCTAGGCTTAGCAACAAATGTTCCCAAATTTTTCATTTTATGTTATTTATTTCAAATTATTGGCTCTATGAATCCTTTACCCCAGAAGTAGGCAAACTTTTTTATTAAAGGGCCTTGTAATATTAAGCCTGGTGGGCCACACATACATTTTCCAAGATTTTTGATAAAAAGTGCCATGTTTTACTAAAAATAATGGATCAAGTATAATAGATTCCCCATATTTATTAAAAAAATTAAAAAAAGAAAAGAAAATACTATTTCTGACGGTGGTAAATAACCCAAAAGTTGGTAGAAATCTAATTTTGCTCTAATGCACATATATAAAATTTGATTTATTTACATTAAAGCGTGTAAGAGTTTTCGTGTTATCGAACAGACAGACACATATACATAATTTGAAAAATGGTATTTTCGGACTCAGTGAGGTCTCAAATGTCAAAAACAATCAAAATTTCTTTCTAGATAACGTTTTTGGACAATTTGGATTTCAATACTTTCCATATACTACTTAAATGAAAAAGTAAAAAGTGGATGCAAATGAAAAAGGTTGAGAAATTATATAAAATATTTCATTACACTAAGAAATGGTTATAAATTAATCCTACTTTCTTTTATATCCTTATACTTTTGTTTCAAATAATAATAAAAATATCATTATTCTCTGCATGTTATGTCCCACATATCAGGGTTCACGATGTAGCCCTTTGAATGGTAGGTATCTTCAAATAAAATTTCCAACTAGTTAATCCAAGGGCATTTCTTCTGCCCTCTCTATCCAAGTCTTTTCTTCTCTAATAAAATAAATGTCACTTTGTGCGAAGGTTCATTTCGTTTTCCCTCAATTGCATCTATAATTTATAATATAAAACTATAAGGAAGGAAAAAGGAAAATGTACCAGGGAGTCATATTTAACAGAGTTCTTAGAAAGAGGAAATTTCCATTTCCTGATCCTTAAAAGAAAAAAAAATCTATTCAACAAATTTTCAAGATATTTTAAATTTTCTAAAACATTTCTTTACTTAAAGCTCACTTTGTTTCTTGATGTTATTTATAATATTATATTCATAGAAAAATTGTCATAATCCATTTGAATGGAACAACAACAGCCGCCGTGTTCGTCTGAATTTAAAATAAACCAAGGAAGCATAGATGAGCAAACATTTAAATTTTGGCAGCCAGAGCTGGCTGCTTGTGTCTAAAATAATCCTTACCAATTTAATTTCATTTTAGGGTCATTTTGTGTGGAATTCACTTCTTAATGAACATATTAATTAGCAATTTCCTAAGGATAATGAAATTGTGTCAGATTTTGAACGAAGATTGATGACTCGGAGGAGATTTTCAAAAAGTCAAATATCAAGTGGTGAGAATCTCTCTCTCAAAACATCCATCACAACATAACATTGTATATGTTGTATAAATATCTTCAGAAGGATTGCATTTAGATTTTCTTGGCAAATAACCACCGGGAAGGGATCTAAATTTAAAATAAAATAAAAAATTGATGTTTTTTAAGATATTAAATTTCTTAGAACTTCTTTCTCATAAAATTATCCATCTTTCAGCAAATCGATTAATTTAAATAGGCTACTTCATTTTAATTTTATCTAAAGATGAAAAAAATGTTAAAATTTATTTTTCAGTAAATAAATACGTAATTAGATGATGAATATGGAACTAAAATATATGGTTTGATTAGCAACACTTCACTTTATTTTCTCTTATCTTTCATTTAATTCCTCATATTGTTTAAAAGAAATCTATTTGACATAGTAGAACCATACCACTACCCTTTTGAGGTGATTATATGAAATATATATAGTTATAGCCTATAAGAAATAAAACCTAAAGTCACAATTGGAATAATTGTCAGCATTTTAGTTGATCTTTTCAATTTTCCAAAAATAAAACTTGGGTAAAATTTGGTTAGTGTATCCCCCAACAAAATAATTGGTTTAAAATTCTGTTTTGGTTGAAACTTGTTGAAAAGTTGTTTAGAGCCAACAAAGCTTATCTTCCCTAAGAAGATAGAGAAGTAGAATCCCTCGGGATAGGAGGTCTTATTGCAGAAAAAAGAAGGAACTCTTAAATACTAATACAGAATTTAATGCTGAAACTGAACTGAACGGAGTGGTACAATTTATTCCGTGTACATTTTGAGAGCCTCTAACAATTGCGACATTTGCAACAGTAATCCGCGCTTGTGTTTGACTTTTCTGAAATTTTTTATATTGGTCAAAATCGATTTCAGAATAAATTCATTTATTATTTGATATGATTCTATAACATGTATTCTTGATTTTTTTTTTTTTTTAAATTATTGACAAAATTGTTTTTTCAACTCAACTCGCAAATAGATAGAGAGAATTTATTTTTGTTCTGATAAGAAAAGTATTATTTTTTGCGACACTTAAAATATATTGCATTCTCTTAACGAACGAAATGTCTAAAAACGCAGGTGAAAAAAAGCTATAACATATTTTACAATATTTTACACAAAAATATATATATATGGTGAATTATATATGTTTATTTAGAAACCAATTATAATATTAATTAAAATTATAAATCATTCTCTAGAAAAAATTAATTTTTTCATTACAAAAATAAAATATCTGGGGATTTTTTCAACAATTAATTAAAAAATTCCCAATTTTGACACATTTCAGCCATCTTCAATTCATTAAAGAATTATTAACTTGGAAGACTGAATGAATAAAATAAAGTAAAAGGAAAGATAGGACCATGGTAACAAAATATAAATATTCTTAATATCCATGTTTAAAAAATCCTAAGAGGGCCTCAGAGAATTTTCAAGAAGATAAGAATTAATAGATTGCAAAGAACACCTAAATGATAATTGTATATGAATTTTTAATCAAATCTTTATAACGAATTTTGAGAAAACGTCGCTTTGAAGCTTTTCAATAAAATTGACCAAAGAGTACTACTAGTACTTAACTCATGTACTTTTTTAGTTTTTTCGATTTTGTCAAAATTCGCTCCAACGATTTTGATTAAAATTCATATATTAATTACTTATTAGATGATTTTTGAAATTTATTAATCCTTATTCGCCCCAAAATTGTTTGGACTACGGATGTTTTTTGCCGTTGTTCGTGTAAACGGCAAGAGTTACCGCTCTAATTCTTAAACTACTTTAAGGAAATCGATTAAATTCGTATTAAATTGCTTAATCTGCTACCTAGGGGACTAATTAAAAATAAATAAATAAATAAAAAATAAAAAAATATGCTTATATTCCATTATAATCTGAACAAACCCACGTTTTCCCGGAAAGTATTCCAAGCATCTCTTTTGATTTTTTTTAGAAAAGGATTCAAATTCTTTTGGATTCCATTATTTCAATCGCTTAAAATTTCTATCAAGGAGCTTGCGTAAATATCAATTTCAGGCTTTTATATAAATTGAAAAACTCATGAATGAAAATAGTGTTGAAATTTTAATTAGAACTTACCAGGTTGTACATTCCCTCGGGGCTTTGCTCCGAGGATTGCGAGGTTAACATTAGCTTTTCTGCCGTCGATAATAGGGTTGGGGTCTTTACAGGCCCTTTCTGCTGCCGGTCGGTCTCCCATGATTACCTGCAAACATAATAGCAATCATTAAAAGAGGTTCACAATCCTAAACTAGCATCCTCTATTTGCATCCATTCACTTAACTATAAAATTCTCTAAAAAACAAGACTAGGCTATTCTTGTTTCATCTAAATATTATTAACTAGCTTCGGTGGACTACGCACCTGAGCAGGGGCTTAGCCCCTGCACCCTTGTCGCTTTCTGTTTCCTTAGAAGATATCCTTCCTGACCTTATTATAGAAAGAGTCTGAGTCCAATTTATATTCAAGTGGTCAAAAAATATTATATTTCCTCCCAACTCCTAAAATCTTGATACCCCCGAAACATCACTTTCAATTTAGCCCATTCCTTCCTTTCTAATAAACTAACTCGCTAATCATTAAGGTAGGACTGCTAAACCTATAAAATTTTCTAAAAACAAACTAGCTGAATTTTAATCGTTAGAACGAATTTTGAGAAAATCGAAAAAACTAACAAAGTAGATCAGTAAAATTCTAGTACTCTTTGGCAAATTTTATTGAAAAGCTTCGGGGTACAAGCGATGTTTGTACCTAGCTTAAATATAAAATTAGAGCCTCGTACGTTTTTTCGTTTTTGAGAAATCTTGTTCAAGCACACACACACACAGATCATTTTGTGAGATCCATTTTGTTAGATTCACGGGACCTCAAAACGTGTATTTCCGTTAAAGTTTCGACATTGAATTGACCTGGAGTCCAAGCACCGCTCGGGGGGTTTTTTTTTTTTTAATTGAGAAGAGTCATTAATAGAGAGCTTTCAAAACTAGAACAGACATAAGATCTAAAGATAGGTTTCGTAAAAAATCCACCAAACAGAAACATCCTAAATATATTTTCCCAAAAATGAAACCTAGCGCAATCGATTCCGCGCCCCCGAAATAGTAAAAACATCATATTTCATCAAATTCGTTAGATTTCCAGCCAAATCGGTTTAGCAGTTAAACGAATTTTCTCAAAAATGAGACTTAGCTCAATCGCTTCCTCGCCTCTGAATTAGTAAATAAAAATACAAAATCGTTAGAGCCGTTTTCAAGAAAAAATACATACATACATATATAGATATATTAGAAGATTAGCTCGTTTAATAATAGTAGATATATAAGATAAGATATAAGAGAAAGTAGAAAGGAGACAGAGACAGTCATTAGGATAGCCTCTTCCCAAAAACTCCCAATTTTGAGACGTTTCAGCTTTAATGAGCTCTACTGACCGAATTCCTTTTCTTTTTGCCATTCTACTTATAAATAATTTTATTAAATTTATAATTATTGACTTTCTCCTTAAAATATTTGAAGTAATCCATTTTCATCTTAGAACTCTTTTTGCTGAATATTTGAAAGTTTGTTCTTTTACTAACAGCTTGTGGCTTTATGATTGGTTAATAGTGATAAGAGCAAACGTCCATCCGAATTTGTATCCATTGATTAACCGAAATTATGAAAGCATATCGAACTCATAATAAAGCTTATATAATTTCAATATCACATGTAAAATAGAGATTAAGTGCATAACAAAACCATTTATTTAAGCTATTTTATATTTTATATAATTCTATATAAATAAATTCTATTAAGAGAATCACAGATAAAATTACTAGGAACAAATTTTATTGATATATTTTAATGAAAATTATTGAACGAAATTATTTTTTTTTTAATATCTTTTATTTTTAAGTAACATTACAATGATAATCTCCACTTGCATATTTTATTATATAATATTACCAATACATACCTGATATATTTTTCCTTTTTTTTTATTAGTTAACCTAACTTCTTTTTTAAAAATAATAGAATAAAATGTTAAATTCTGCTCGCAACCTATGATTGCAACGTCATCATGACGCGACACCCATTAGCCAATCAGCAAGCTGTGTGGCAAACATTTTTGGATTATAATATTGTAATATAACAATATAAATATTTAAAGCTACATCAATAATGATAATAAATTGACTCAGGGCAGCCTGAATCTTGAGTCAATCAAACCTACAGCCACTTCTACATAAATAAATATATATTAAATTATTATTATTTTAGGCCACTAAAACAAATATCGGAACCCTAACTATAAAATCTTAATATAGACAATATTCCCGTTGCTATTTTAATAAAGGCGCCAAAGAACCAAAAAATATTTAATAATCTGTCTTCTAACAGCCAAATAACAATTTTAATTGTTGAGATTCTCCATCTATTTTGTCAAGAAAGGAAAATCCAACCACTCTAAGTCAGACATTACCTTTGTTAATCATGTCATTCCGGCGGCAGACGAAACTTCGAAAAAATAATTTATATCTTTTGGCTACCTCTACTTTCTAATTAATAAGACATTTTTATATTGTTTTTGCTCAGTTTAAAGCAACTTATTCAAATAAATTTTCTTTAAATTCCTGGCAATAGACACCATTAAATATATTTAGAGACGTCACTAAGATAAGGTAGAGGGCACTAGATTCCTCCGCCGCCCTTTGAAAGGTGAGCAAGTATTTTCTCGTCAAATAATTAAAATAAATTATCAAACTGTCAAATCTTTTGTAATTATTTTATCCTCCCTCTATCATTTGACTTGTGTCTTAGATAAATCAATACTGAATTACTCTTCAACCTTCAGCTAAGCTGGTACCTTTAATTAAATTTTATCGCTTAGGACGGAAAGCATTTCGTTGACCCAAGTTAAGAAGAAAGAACTTTGCGCTAAAGGATTGACATCTGGTAAAGTTAAAAATAATTATTTTATTTCTATCTCTTTCTAAAAAAGGATTTGACAGTATTTACAAATAAAAAATAATAATTCCTCATATTATACTCATCCTGGATAGACCTAATTAAAAAAAATTGCAATTTTTAGACTTACCCTAGAGGTATTTTTAGATTGTTTTGAAAAGCATAGGTTCCTAAATATGGCATTAATTTTTATTTATTTCATTACATTTTAAACGAATAAAAATACAGAACGTCTAAGGAATTTTGAAGACCAATTAATGACTCGACATATTTGTCATCGTTCATTAGAAAGGTTCTTTTGAAATTCAAATGATGGTGATTTGTTTAGAAAATATTTTTTCCATTATTTCAAAAGTAAAAGTATTTGTAACATTTTTTGAGGGTATATTTTTCCTGGTGAACCAAGTGACCATTGGCCCACGGTAGTTGAACCAGTGATCTCCACCCTATCGAGGGCATCCGTGTGCTTCCGTTGCTGTTTAAGTGTTTCGTGTTCTGGTGGAAAGGAAGCTCACCGATGCCCTCGATAGGGTGGAGATGCCGGCCACCGGCAAGAATATATTATACTTACAAATAAGTAAAAATGTTAAATAATCTATGATTTGTCAAGTCAGCTTCAAGGTATATATTGAAGAATATATATTCAAAGGAATAGGTCTCGAAAACTATTTAAAGTAAATTTTATGTGTGTACTTGACCGAATTTAATGAATACCAAATGAGTAGAGAATTATGTTCTACACCTCTTTATTCTATGAGCTTTTGTCAAAATAATTGCTTACAAAAACCTTTTTTTTTTTTTTTTTTTTTTAATGCCAACATTTAATTCGTAATTTTAATAATTTCCCTCAACCGAATTTCAACAGATGGCTATTCATTTAATTCAAATTTTTATGCTCTTATATATACTTTGATACCTAGGCAAATAGTTTTCGATAGGAGGTATAGTTTTGGAGTTATTTATTAAAAACTACAAAAAGTCTGAAAATTTCGTGGGCTGGAAACTATATATAATATTAAAAATATTTATAATAATATACCACACTTTATTTGCCTTATAGAGAAATTAATTTGGTGGTGATTTGCAATTTTTTATTTCGAAAAAATAGAGAAATTTTAATTTTTATAATCAAAATCATATATTGAAAATATTGATTTATTCTTGGCCTTTTATATAAATTTTTTTTTTAGTCTTTTCGGCATCTAAGGCCATATAAACTTTTAAAAGATACATTATATATATTTTATTATGATATAGATTGTCCATGCATATTTATTTACACCAAATGATATCCAATTAATTTAAATAAATTTGTTTCGGACTGCCAGGGATCCGAACCGACGTCCCTTGGATTTTAAGGTTGTCCATGTCTAACTCCTTGGCCACTTGAAAATATTATTTATAATGATCGTGTTTTCAAACAAAGCGCCTCACTCTTTCATCTCCCTTCTTTCTAGATTCTTTGCTGACAAACAAGGGGGGTCCTGCTGCTGCTCGTTTATTTTTCGTGTTCTCTCCTCTTCATATTCTACTCCTTAAATGGTGAGTTTTTGAATTTATATTTATAAATATCTGAATAATAAATATATAGTAAGGGTAAAGATAGAGTGATGCAGCTAGTTTTATTTCTTTATTTAAAAAAAAAAGCAACGTTTCGGTCAGCTATGCGATCATCTTCAAAGCTAGGGATTTGTCAAAAGAAAGCCGTTTGATGTTATTGATGCATTATTTAGTCCTATTTTATATTATTGAATAATAAATATTTCAATAGGAAATATCAATAGAAATAATTATTATTATAAATATCCAGACAAAGGATTTTTATATAACTCATCCATTTATATATATATAAATATTTAGGTTATATAAATTATATTATATAATGAATTAGAATACCACCTTCAACTAGGGTCTTTAAAAACAATCACAAGGAGAGAGCAAGTCATCTACATGCGATTAAGAATTAGTCATTGTTATTTAACTCACGGTCATCTACTTCAAAGTGAATATCCACCATGGTGTGACCAAAGAATTACAGTATAACATATTTTAGTGTAGTGTCCCTTATACAAAAATGAAAAAATAATAGTATAGTATTTATATAATAAAATTTATAGTAATAGTTATAAGTTCTATGATATTTTAAAAAGTGAAAATGGATTGGGAAACTTAATAAAACTCCTTTCTAGTTAATAAAGGTAATAAAGTTAATAAAGTTTATTTAAAGATGAATGGTTGATCTGTCTTTCTAATTGATATTATTGTTATTTATAAATTTATTGTGTATTTATTAACTATTTATTTAATTTATTATACATTTATATTATTTATGATTTGAAATTTTTTTTTAACTTTTTAAGTTTTTCTGTTATTTTTGTATAAATTTATTATTAGGGTATACACTGCTACCTATTCGTATATATATATTTTGTAAATTCTAGAGACTAAAGGCGCTAATGGCTCTTGCAGTCAAGGCGCCTTTAAAAACTGAATGAAAATTTAATTTAAAAACTATCCTTAAATTGGAGTGAAAATTTTTTGTTGCTCTAAAGAATTGAATATTTTTATTGATGTCTTTTTATTTTTAGTTAAATATTAATATCACTTCTGTGGTGGATTTTTGTTTTTCTTTGGAAAGGAATTTGTTATACATATAATTAAGATAAAAGAAAATCGTTTCTTTTTATATACATGTATATACAGGTTACCTGGTAGTTTGAATTGCATTAGAATTGAATAAACATTTAAAAAATATTCATTCATACCGGAAGGTATTTACACTTTATTCAATTTAGGAGTTATATAATTGACAGGTATGCAATATGAAGACAACCTTGAATTATTGTTGATAATAATAAAAATTGTGATCTGAATAATAATAATTTTTATTATATCATATTAAGGTATTTTTTTAACGCTAAAATTATTTTTCTACTAAGTAAAAAAAATTTAATTTAGACTTTACTAGATTAATTATATTTTTTTCTTTTATCTTTTTAGCGAAACTGAGCAGGATCCTATTATTTATTTTCCCTCTGTATGAATGCACATTTCATACACTTCATACACTAAGAAAAAAAATAGTTTAATATAAAATATTATTTGTCATTTTCATCTCCTCTCCCTCTCCACTAAACGACAAATTTCGCATTCCCCCCCCCCCCTTTTCTCCTTCCCCAATCAGCCACCATTTAGATTTATATTTGCTCGATTTTTTTCGTTTCTAAAGTAGATTACTCTAAAAATGGGCAAAACTGCTTTGCAAATCTTTTATTCAGATAGATTAATATTTATTAATAATACTTTAGTGAATATCCCCTCTTCAAGAGGTAGGAATCCCATTATAAACCAAATTTGAATTCTAAGAGATTCATTTAATAATTACTCAGGCAACAATCTATGTAGCGGAAGTAATAATTGGTTTGAAAATCAAACAGGAAATATCAAAATATCTCCTTAACTATTAATAGTTCCCACTAAGGAAAGTCCTCTACAAATCCGTTTTCTAAAATTGTGATGATTTATCCCAACTATCAATATCATTAAGTTGACAACAATGGTCGATGAGTATGAGATGCGTAGTACGTGCGCATACATAGGTGGAATCATAGGGGCGTGCCTTCCCCCCCAAAATATTTTCTGGATTGAGGATTCTAGTTTGCCTAGTATTAATGTTTTTTTTTTTTTTACGCCACTCCTAAAGGAACTAAAAAGTTTAAATGCTTCAAACAGTCAAAGTTTAACTAAAACGTCAATCGACTCACATGTGAATTCTAGATAATACAAAAAATGTTTTTGTCTTATTTTAATTATTATATATGATAAAACCATGTGATGTTCCCTGTTTTCATTTATATATTTATATTTAAACTACATTTTAGGCCTCCTCGGCGGATGTGGGGTTGATCCCATCAGGAGGGAAATCCCTCCAGGGCAGCATCATTTCATTTGAAACAACATGTATAAACGAAAACATTTTTTTTTTTTCAAATGCTAATTTTAAATTTTTTGTTAATGTCAGAACATAGGTGCTCGTATTTTGAATAGAGATTGATTTTGGAATTGAAGCTTTCACCATTGTTATCTATATTGAGCAAAAAAAGTGGAAGACTTAGAAAAATATAATTTTTTCAAATAATTTTTAGAATAAACATATTTTATTTAAACTTTTAATAGATTGTGTGATTGTAAAAATATTTTTAAACAATTTAAAAATGAAAACATATACATTTATAGTTATTAAAAAATTATTAAAAACAAAAATCCTTTAATTGAAGTCTTTTTTTCAAAAAATTACATAAAATCAATCTTTAATTTAAATTTTTTAAATTTAATAAGGGGTATTACCTCCTCTTGACTTTATGGCAGCCGTG
>JAAAKE020086134.1:0-44184 GCA_010014785.2 Anisolabis maritima | reverse complement strand
AATGGCCAAAATGGTCATAGTAAGAATAATCAAAATAAAATAAACTTTCTAAGAAAAAGGAGTGATTTGTAATTATATATTATAGAGAAACCTAAATTCAATAAATAAATGGTCAAATAAATAATTTAGGTGATATGGTAAAAAATTATTATAATAAATCCAAAGGGGAGATTAAAATATATGTTTATCTGCCAAACTTATATTAATAAACTCGGTCCAAAAAAATTTCAAAGATAGAACTAAATAAAAATTATTAAATAAGAAAATATTTAAAATAAAAAAAAATCAAAGTAAATTCTTAAGGAAAAAATTGACACCATATACAAAACCTCTCACTCATAAATACAAGCACATAAACAGCCTCTTTTCACTTTCCATCTCAAAGGCGCATACCCATTCCTCAGGGACATCAGAATTTGGGGGGGGGGGGGGGGGAGGCAGTAGACCTCCCATTCTATTCTCCTCTAAAAAAGATGTGGAAATCCAGAAAAACAAACATTTGTCCTTATCTTATTCCCTTGAATGGGGTCATTAAAAATAATAAAAGCGATCTAGAATAAGAACAAGTTGGCTTGTCACACAGCCAGACGCTTGATGAGAGGGGGAGGGGGAAGACTGTCATAGATGGAATTTAGAATGCCAGTCATATCTCTGAAAACTCAAGGGTGCCAGTGACGTTGTCATACCCGGTGAAAGTTTAAATTCTTCACAATAAAAAGATAAAAAAACATAAAGACGGTTTTGTTTTTTGTTAGATCCAAAATAAAATAAATTTACTCTGTATTAGTTCGATGATGGCGCACAATATGGATTATGCGTCCAGGTGGATATAAAGGCTGATGTAAAGAAAGTGCAATCCCATGTTCTGTTGGATGCTGAACTGGAGCTCCTCTTCGGGCTTCTTGTTTATCACGTAAATATTCATTAAGGGCAGTATCGTGAGCATGTGTGAGTTGAGGGCCACAACCACAACAGACGACGCTACACATGATCGTCTTCCACTAAATATATTAAAAAAACATTTATAATTCATATTTTCGCTATAAAAAATGTTAATTTATTTTAAAAAATTAGAAAAAGATTTAGAAATCTAAGCCAATGAGTTCATCTAGTTGGCAATTAAAGGGGAACTAAGGGCTGGTAATAGAATAACATAAAGGGGAAGTGACAATTTCAAAACTACATAATTTCTTCCAACTATTTGTAATACAACCTAGTTTTATTTCAATGTATTGTAACTAGTAAATATTTTTGAGAAATTATATATTAACTGTTTGTATAGGTGCGACTTTCCTTTTAATATCCCAAAAAAATTCTCGCAAAAATGGGAGAAAAAGTATTTGCTTAGCATATTCGATAAGACTACTTGGTTTACAGAGAATATTTTGAAAAAAAAAAAAAATAGAATGAAAACGCTGATACAAGGGAGTCATATGAGTCATGATGTTTCTTCAAGCAAAAAATTGCACCGAGTGTGCCTTTAAACTAACTATTCCTAATTTTTAAGAATTTTCTGGGAGAGAAACCTCTTCTTGGTTTTAAAAATATGGTGAGCCTGATTGTTTCGGAGGGTTCGACAAACATGGAAGAAAAATTTATTTTGGTAATAAATAGTACTTATATTTAATCATATATTTAAGGATAGTTGTTTTAAATTTTTAAAATACTATTAAGGGTGTGCATATATATAATTTTTTCTATCTTTATAGAAGTTTGCCATCCTAAAAAGTTTGAAAACTACTTTAAAGGACATGAAAAATTTGTGTTTTCTTATTGTTTTTAAAAATAATATTTCTATTTACCTTAGGATCTTTGCTACGTTTTATAGTGTTTATTAAATCAGCACGAAGAGATTCCATTTGATGGAGTCCAATTCGAGGCACAACGTCTTTCCCAAGCACCACAGAAGTAATAAATGTTTTTGTGTATTCAACAGCAGGCATGCTAAAAAAATATTTTATTAGAAATTGATTCATTTTCAAGATTTTCTAGCTCCCCTATTCAATGTAATGGCTTTCTTTTACTTATGTAAAATTGAAATTTTTGTATAGTTTTTTTCCTGAAATAAGGTCTCTCTCTTCTTTGGTTCAGGCAACTCATATAATAAAGAAAAATTTCTATTTTAAATGAAATTTTATTTTAAAAACAGGCTTTGTCTATATAATATAAAATATATAAATATACAAAAATATATATATATATATATATAAAATAATAACTCGCCTTTTAATTTATAACTTAATAAAAAAAATACCTTAATAAACCTCCAGGAGGTGAGTAAGAATAGCACTGTAGCGAGGGATATTGGTCTTTCATGAGGATCGCAAGGATTGCAGCTGTGCCTGCACCAAGAGAATGACCAACGAGAACCAGTTCAAAATCTCCTGTTCCTCTATCAAGGTCTGAATTGAAAGCTTGTGCTAGTATTCCTTCTTCGTGGAGTTTAATTCGGATATATTCAGCGGCGTGAACCATGCCCTAAAAAATCAATCAACTAAAATTAGTATATTAAATAAAATTATTGAAAAAATTGTCTTTTTTCTACTCTAGAAGTGATTTAAAATATAGGAGGAAGAAAAAAAAGGAAGATTGTGTCCGGGACATAAACTGTAGTTTTGGAATTGTCTAAGTTAAGCCAAAGGAGTTTTACTTAACAATGAAACTACTTGCTTAGTTAGCTGCTTTCTTCTATTAAATAATACAAATTCAAATATAATAAATTACCTATTAGCATTTGAAATAAATACAAAAAATAATAATATGTTTTTATTTCATTCATAATGGTTAATCTTTTTCCTTCCTATCTCGAACGGAAAAATATTTATTTATGGAAAAAATAGAATTTTTATTACTAGGGAGAATAAAAATAAATGGTACCTTATGTCCTAACCAATCATCTTTTGGAGGATTTAAAGGAAGTACTTCACTTTCAGCGTTTAGGTCTGTCACAACATCCTAAAATATATTTGAATAATTAGTTAAGAAAATATAGTTATTTTGTTATTAATTAGAATTGAATATGAAGGGTGAAAACTATTCGTTAATGAGATAAAGAAGAAAACAACACGCAAAAAAAAAAGGAATTTGTTTTATCATTAATCCTTTATTAGCTCATATGAACAAAAAATATTCTGACTGGGAATCGAACCAACTTTCTGGGCATATATAAGGGGGCATATTCAGAGAAATTAGGATTCGATTTATGGCGGCAACTAATATAGGTTAATAAAGGATTAATTATAACTGAAAGAGCAATTTATCAGAATTTGTTATCTATCAGTCATCTTTTTACTTGCATGTGTGTGAGTTAAAAAATTATCCTTATGTCTAATATTCATGTGTTTAATAATAATAAGAATAATTTTTCTTTAGGATATAAAAAAGAAAAATAAGAAACCTTCATAGAAAGTGTCCCTCGAATGCTTATGACAATTTTTCGTCTCGTATAATCGACGGCGACGAAGAATGGCGTTTTTCCTACATCTACATGATACGTGGCATAGACTATATGTATATCTCCATGTTCGACCATTTTGCGTAAAGCAGCGTAATTACATTGGCAACAATTATCTTCAACAATCACAGCAGTATCCTTGGCACAAAGACAGGGAAGACATCCGAGCCTAAAAAAAAAATTTTTTTTTAAGAAATAAATCGGAAAAGATTTTTTTAAATATTTTTTTACCAAACAGGAAAAAAAAGAAAATTTTTATTAAAATTCATTATAAAATAAGTAAATAAAAAATGTTTTTTAATTTTTTGTTTAGAATAATCGCAAAAAATTAGTTTCTCAAAGTAAATTAATTATGAATAGATATGCAATACATATGAAAAATTGAAGCAATAAAAAAATCCATAATTTGATAAAATTATTAAGGAAATGAAGAAAAAACAAAGACTTCTTTCGGCACAAATTTTTTACTACTACATTGTCAACGTTCACATTCACAACATCCATTCTGAATGTGGCTCGCTGTGTGGTCAGGGACAATATTCAATACATTATAAAATATACATATACCAAACTAACGTTTGAAGAGGCAAAGAAATAATTTTGTTAACAACCTTATCTTGATGATGGGTGGCGCTTGGTCCCCGAAACGTTAACAAGGTAATAATAAAGAATTTTGGGCCGAAAGAAGTTTTTGTTTTGTTTTCATTTCCTTAATAAAACTCCGGCCTTCCTTCACATCTTCTCTGGTGATAAAATTAGGAATTTTATTTTGGGATGAGTACGTCATTAATAAGCCTTTCCAAGAAATCTAAAGGATTATCAAAATTCTTCAAATATGGTGCATAATTATTGCGACGTTTTTTAAACAAATTTTATTCAACAAAAACAATAACATCATTTAACAAAACATCTTTAAAGGATCATTCCGCAGCATATTCACCATCTACTTCTATTACTGCTTCCCATTTGCTTGGCAGCCGGTCGATTCCACAGGCGAAGAAGTTGCTGTTCTTAGAGGCAATCCACTCTCTGACAGCAGCCATCAAGTCATCCAAGTCGTCGTAAACTTTGAGCCAATTTTTCAGCGATCGATTGACGTGATAGTCCGTAAGTGCTTCTGTGAGAGAATATGGAGGATGAGGAAGCAGTTCCCAGCCCTTATTGGCCCTTACGCTCAACATGTGGACGCGCATTATCGTAGTGTAAGACGCTATGGTTCTTTTCGTCTCGATTGCAGGGTGAATGAGGTCAAGTTAAACCAGATAGACGTCGCTGTTAATATTTAATTACCACTTGCCTTTTTTGTCCAGAATCCGCTACTGTTGACGCTTTTCGTCATCATTCAATAACAAATCCCGTTTGAGATGATTTCCCACTGGATGATTCCGATTCTGTCCTACCAAACACACCACATTGCCTTCTTAAACTGGATGCCTTTCGGTATTCCTTTGAGTAAAACACCTGACGAAACGGAAACCTTTCTTTTGACCTTTTTGAAGAAAAGCCACGATTCATCCCCAGTGACAAGATTCTTCAGGAACGGAGTTTGCTCGTTTGGCTGCAGTAAATCGGTGAAAATTCGGACAAGTTCGGCTTTGATGTTGTCGGAAAGTTCATGGGGGACCCATCCAGCCAATTTCCATACTTTTCCGAGCTTTTTGGGAAAATGAACCATGGTCGAATGGTCCACATTGAAGTCTTCGGCCAACATTCTTGTTGTCAAGCTTTCGTCCTCTTCCACGACTGCCAAAAGTGCCTGGTCGTCGAAATTTGATGGTCGACCTCTTCCTTCTTTAGCTGCGAAGTTTGTATCGCCCTATTTGTTTGTGAACCATCTTTCAAGTTGGCTTTTGCTGATTGTTCCTTCGCCAAAAAGTTCGTTGAGATCGCGAAATGACTCTGCTGCATTCCAACCTTTCTTGAAATGGTAGAGCATAATATGGCGAATATGGATATGATTTTCGATACGCATTTTCACTAACTGAAAAGAGAGGATTATTTTTATGAAAAAAAATTTAAAAAAAAAGCCAATTTTTTTAGAAAAAAAAGTCGCGAAAAAAAGCCGCAATAATTATGCACTGACCCAATACAAATAGCAAGCCCTTTTGGGAATTTAGATGGTTGATGTCTCCCATCCCAAAATATTACATGATGCCAGAGCAGAGAAAAAGTAGAGAGGTCGTTGAGTAAAATGAATTTACTTTCAAAATTCTCAATGGGGATTTTTTTTAGAAAAAAAAATTCTTCTTCAAAAATTAAAGCAACTAACGATTTAATTATTCAAAAATATGTAGAATAAAATTTGACAAATAAGTTCAAGCTGAATGAATTTGTAAAGAAATTGATTTATTTTTGTTCAAAAATTTAGAAGAAAAAATATTAATTTGTATAGAAATGTTGTCATTAATTATAACAATCTTGAAAGCCTAAATAATTTAACAATTTAAAAGTATAAAAAAGAAAAAAATGGACATTGCAGTAACCTGAGATTAGAGCACATATGGCAGATGCCGGTGGCAGAGTGAGTCATGAGGTACATGGGCCAGCCATAAGCCCCAAGGGCATAGTGCATGTAATAGATGACACTTCGGAAGTGTTCGAGGTTGGACGGCTGGTTAAGCGCGAGGAATCGGGTGTGTGAAGTGACTGGGACACCCGAAAGGTACTGAAACGTATCATTCGTGTGCTGAAAACAAAAATAATTCTTCTTTCATAATTTAAATCAGGAAAAACGAAGAACTTGATTGTTAGTTGTATATAGACTTTGATTTTAATTTGACTTTCAGGTTGGTCCGTATCTTTTATTTATTATCTTAATTACATCAACTTTTGATTCATAAAATCAAACTATAAATGTAAATTGATTGATTTTTTAGATTTTCTTGAATTAATTATTAAATTTGCAAAAAAACTTTTTAAATAAAAGTTTTTAATGTTTATTTAGACTATTAATAATTAAATTTTTTTCTTTTCAATAAATTTCAGAGTTTTAAGGTTTAATAAAAAAAAAATGATTATCTCTATTAAAAAGGGGTTCAATTATTCCAAAAACTTGTTCATCTTCATCAAAACGATGCTCAAAATCAAAAGACTGATAAAGCCATCAGTTAGTCTCACTTTTTAAATAAATTAAATTTCTATACGAAATCAGGGTAAAATAATATATAAAAAATATGCTAATATATATATATATATATCTTTCAATAATGTAGCAGATATAAGCGATTACAGAGTCAACTAAGTGTTATAAAGGAATCTGTAAATACACATTTCATCCCTAATAGGTCAAATATTGAAAAATGGTTCCATCAATTTTCATCTATGGATTTAAGCTTGTGATGGTGAGTCAGTCAATCAGTCATTCATCGGGCGTGTTATTTTATATACATACTAGCTGCGCAACCCATCTTGGAAGGCCTACTCTCCAAACTTCGCCCCAAAGGACCTTCTGTCTCTTCTGAGAGAAATACATGATTCTATGTTAAAGGGTCTGAGCTGGGTCTTGATCGTCTATTAGTAGTTAAGATTTTATATATTAAGGTAGCTAAGTAAAATTATATAAAATAAAATTGAAAATGAATTCTGAAAAGATAACTTTCAGTAATAGCTATAAAAAAGTGATAAATTTTATCAAATAAAGATAATAATTTTGAATATTAAAAGCAAGAAAAAATTTATCAAATAAAGTTTTCCCTAGAAAATTGATTAGTTCAATTATCAAGATTCTTAAGATAATTTTTCAGATTTTTTTTACATTAATTTTATAAATATTAGTGTATTTAGATTTGAATTTTTTTTAAACAGGTAATTATAAAAATATTTTTTTTTCTACCATAAATTAATCGTGTAATTTTTTATTTTTGGTTATTTCTTGCCTACTTCATAATTTATTAAATAAAAAGTATTTTAAAAAAATGAGTCAAAGGCTCTCTTCTGGTTTGTACCGATTAGTATTTTAACGAGCCTCTTCATTTTTCAAGTTGATTACTTATAGCATAAGAGAATATTTGAAATTTTCATTCCTAAACCAACAATTGTTTTGGGGATTAGAATTTAGGAAAATTTTGATGTACTCTCATGTTATAATCAATCAACTTAAATTAATCTCATAAATGGCCTCTGGCGAATCTTGGTTCGACTCCTACTCATTGATAAGGTAAAATTTAAAAACATTTTTTAAAAAGCGCAGATAATTTTTCTCATTAATAAAAAAATTTTTATTCTTTATGAAGTAAGCTTAAGAAAGAAAGAAAAAAATTTATTAATATTGGAATTGTTTTAAGATCTAATAAATAATATGGTTATAATATTACCTGGCGCACTATAGATTCTCTTTCAAATTTTTGATAATGGCGTAAGAGAACGAGTCCAGCTACAACATCGGATGGCACCACATCCAGGTCACGAAAAAAATCCGACAAAATCCGTGCAATATCGGCGAAACTATTCTGCATGTGACAAAAAAATTAATTAATAAATTTATTATTAAAAAAATCCCTCTATTTCAAATAAATTTCTATCCATCAATATTTATAATAAAATGGTTAAAAAGAGCAAGTGGGGAATAACTTTATTAAGTTTAAGTATTTATATAGAGAGTTATATAAAATAATTATGATTAAGATTAAAAGCTATGCCAGAGTTGGTATAGGTAAATTCCCTCAAATTCAAAGGAGATTCCAATTTATTTCATTCTTATTTACCTTAAAAAAGATTTTACAAAATAAATATAAATTCTTTTAAATTATAAAATTTTTATTAAAAGACTATCTCATAGAAGAGTCGCAGTCCCAATGTGTGATATCCACAACTCCCACGAACGTCTCAATTCATCTTGAACAATTAAATTGTCGATTTAAAATTTTTCTATAATAAGAATATTTAAAAAACTTTTCTTTTTAAGGGGTCTAATTCTTGGATTTGACCTTTTTATTTAAAATAAATAATACTTGCATGCACATTTAACTGCAACTTTAGAGGGGGGAGGGGGGGAGGTGAGAGAAAGAGAGGAAAAGGAATATATTAACATTAAAGTAATGCCCAGAGAGCCACGTGAAGTGGACATTCTTTCCATCTCTTGGATTTATCAACAAATTTTTCATAAGTTATTTAAACAATAATTAATTTTATTTAATAATAATATTTAATTTATTTTAAAAATATTATGGTTATTAATTAAAAATGAAATATTACCCTATTTCGGTCAGAATTCGGCATACAACAAAAGAGTAATCTACATCGATGATCCCAACTATTTTGGTAAGCTCGTAATACTTTTCTAAAACAAAACAAATTTTAATCAGAAAAAAAGTTAATATTTATGGAAAAAGTAAATGGAAATTAATATATTATAAGGTAAAAAAAATAAATAAATAAATATATATAGAGAATTTTATTCTATCATGTGGATTATATTATACAACGAATTTTTTTCATAAACAAAAATATGCAAATAGATAGAAAAATTAAGTAAATGGGGAAAAGACTAGGCAATCAGACACTGAATTTATTTAAAAAATAAATTATCTGAAAGACCAAAGACAAAAGAATAAATAAAAAGAATTAAAGAGGAAGAAAAGAGAAATGGAAAAAGAGAAGGAACCAAAGTCTTTGTTGTCGAGTTGAGTAAAAAAAAAAAACTAATTTATAATAAGTACTACAATATGTAGAGGACCTTTGTCTCCAGTTCCTGTGAGCTGTGGCACTTCGCTTATATTGGAACCGTGATTCTCCTTCACGCATAGATCTCTGGAATTTCTTCATTTTTACCCAAGAGCGGCCAGCCGCGTCAAATGTGCACCAGACGGTCATAGCCACACTTAAAAGGATGATTCCACTGCAAATAACCATTCCTGGAAATTAAAAAAAGCCTTATATTCAAGGGAAATATTAAAACATCCGAGAGATCAACATTATTTACAAAATACATATACAAACAGCCCTTTTTATAATAAATACTTAGAAATGAATTTAATAATAAAGAGGCTGATGAAGAAAGAGAATTAAAATTTACAAGAAAAAATGTTTAATTAAATTTTGGGGGAGATCTTTAATTCAAAGGAGAAAATATAAAATAAATCCTTTTACCAGGGGTTGCAGAACCAAACATGAAGAGTTTTTGTTTTTGAAAAAGAATGATGCAAATTTTTACCTGAGTATATACTTGTAAAGGTCTAATTAAAGAAGTAAAATTTGTAATATTATAATAGAGAGCCAAAATAGAACCTTCTCTTTTTTTTAGGTGGGAGGAGGAGGGAGGGGCCCGAACTTGATAATAAAATTTTATTTTCTGTGCAAAAAATATAAAAATGAAAATTAATAAATTCTACTTTACAGGAACGATGTCCTTTGATACATGTCTACTTCAAAAATTCTTTTGTGTTAAAAAAGATAGTAAATTTTTTCATTTAAATAAATTTATTGTGGAAAAGGAAGAATTATTAGAATACAAAACATTTTCAAGAATGCGTTTTCACATTCATAAAATTAATTTTATAATTCTGCGGTTAGCCTTTTAGAAAAATTCCCAACTACGATTATGAATAATCTTTTTATCAATTTATTATCATTTTCCTATATATAAGAAAATAAGAAGAATCATTTATAAGATAATTAAAAAAAAAAAAGAAGAGGAAAGTTCAAGTGACTCATCGAGATATCTAAAAAATGAATTTTTTGACGTTAGATGACAAGTCGAAAGACCGGCATAAAAAGAAAGAAACGCCACGGACAATTCACAAACCCACCAGGACTAAGCTTATTTTATTAAATTAAAATCTTGTTTTTCTTTTTAATTTCGGGGCCTCAACAACCCATGAGTCCTGATTTGTTCTACTAGGTCAATAAGTCGAGGCTAGATATATCAAATTAGAGATAAATGGAAGTAAATCTTATTCCCCTTGAGATTCGACTTATCGAGAGCCGAAGCTACTATATTATTGGCCGCTAACATATAAATATAAGAAACTTAATATATTATTTTCCGAGAGAAGGACTCTCTTATCGTATCAAATTCTCTTCCACATCAAAAAATTTGATGTGAGGGTTATAAAACCATTAACTTATCATAATGATTTCTTAAATTCTACTTGAGCCATCAAAATAAATTTTAGAATTGTGATAATCTCTATATAAAAAAGTTCCATTCAGTAACGTATTCAGGAGGGAGTGACGGGCAGGGGAGTCCTCCACTCCAAAGACAAAAAAATTATAAAATTCAACACAAGATTTTAATAAAAACATAAAATAAATTACAAAAATAAAAACTTTTAATTTAAAGATCATAAAATTATAATTCTGGATTCAAAACGACTCAAGTTCAAATCAGTATTAAGATAAAAAAATCTTGGCTATGCTACTAGCTCTATTTTGAAAATGAGCGCGATAAGTCTGTTGATTGGACATAAATGGCGACACCCGGGTTCTTCCACTTTCCTGGAGGATATATTCACCCTTACAGGAAAAGGTCTGGGCCCACTTCTACATCACACTAACTTGTTTTGGAGAGGTCACTGTTCTTTTTGTTTAATGATTAGTCCAAATCGTCGTATTTGCATCTCCCTTTGAGAGAAGAGTAAAATATAAAAATGAGAAAATATACCTAAGAGAGCTTCTTTGAGCCTTTGGACTGGACAGGTCTCGTAGTGATGAGCGAGCCAGATGGAGCCTAGGACCAGCCACACAAGCTCTGCCACCATTATTGCTAAAAAAAAAAAGAAATTATTAACAAATAATAATATACAACTGTTCTAAAGAAAATTCACAAAAAAAATTCATTTTTTGTTATTTAAAAAGAAAAGTTTTATTAGTACAATAAACTAGTTCCCACTATTTTTCTTGCATTTATCGGCGCATATCCCCGATTGTTATTATTCTTATTTGAAAATTATTTATTTTAAATTTTGGAAAAAGTACACTAAGTAGATTTTTTAGTTTAGTAGATAGTATAGTTTCCATATCCAATTAACACTTTCCAAATTTCATTGAACCCCAGAAGGTATATTTCTATTCCGTTGGAACTTCCAAGTCCTTTCAACAACTTCTCTGATAAACCGCTTTTTTTCTCCATTTATGGTGATTCGCTTTTCAATGTTTCTATGAAAATGTAACAATAATTAAGATCAGTGGCGTACCCATATTTTTTTTATCTTTTGGAATTTCAAACATGAATGTGCTATTTACTTTTTCTTCTATATACAACACAGGCCTATGTTTTGTTAGAAATATATATGTTTATATTAGAAAAAATTGTGGAACCGAAAGGAGCAAGCAGTGAACTTTGGAATTCTGGGTTCAAAATGACTCAGGTTCAAATCAGAATATGGTCAAAAATTATACATCCTTATCATTGATTGAAAGGAAACCCGGGACCCACTGCAGATAATCCTGCGGAAATTACTCTCCCGAAGAGAGGAATCAGCAAGTGACACGTATGACCGAAAAGAAAATACATTTAACTAATTGCAAGTTTCAGTTAAATATTTATTTGAATCGGATATTAATATTCAATATATGCCTCGAAAAGGATTTGACAAGTCATAATTTAGTTAATATTTTTTGTGAGTATATTTTTGCTGCTGGGTTAAGTGACAATCTGGCTCCAAGGATATTCAGCGTATGCTGAGCATCAGTGTCATTACTTTGCACAATTTAAAAATTTTCACTCTCGTCTAACAAATAATATTCTCACAAAAATGTAAAATTGTAAGTTTTATTCCAAAAATGTAATTTTAATTGAAAATTGTAAAAAGCTTGTTCATTGAGAGGGAGAAGGATTAAAGCCGCTCAAGTCTTCCATTACCCCTACCCCCACCCCCAGTCCTCTAACGAACGTTACTAACCCCTGACATAATTCCTTCATATTTAATTAACTTTCTTAGAATTGATTTTTAATTAAATAAAACAGGAAGAATAAAATTAAAATTTGGACAATTAAAAAATAGATATAATTAAATAAAAGAATAAAAAATTATCCCTGAAATAAATTCAAACAAAATTTTATTCAAAATTTTGAACCTATTCAAATTAATAAAAAAAAAAAACATTTTTGTATACGAGTATGTACAAAGGTATTAATTTACTATTCTATTTCTTAATTTTTAAATAAAATGTCATCAGCTCACAATAAGTAAATACTGGTACCACAAATTCCGTTCCAAATTTAGACCGAAGTTAATATTTATAATATTTTGGGAGGGGGGGGGATAAGGTTTAGTAAATTTCAAAGATCATCTAAGAATAATTGAAGTGTGAACTTTAATCAACCGTTAGAACCGATTTGGAGAAAATCGAAAAAAATCAAAAAGTAAAGTACTAGTACTCTTTGACCACTTTTATTGAAAATATTAATGCGATTTATTCATCATTCTTAAGTTAATTACCAAATTGGAGCCACTCGTTTTTGAGATATTTTGTTCACATTTAGACAGACATAATTTTGAAAGGCCTATTTTTTGAGACTCAAAAACGTCTATTTCCGTTAAAATCCTGACATCGAATTTCTTTGCGATAGAAATACCTTCTCACTATATATTTCATATATAGGTAAAAGAAAATAATAATGAAATTGTTCCATTCTTTATAATTTATAATATTGTATATAATATTGTATTTTCATCTTATAAGATCTAAACTTTGAATTTTGAGATAAGTGAGAATAAATGTTTTCAAGATAAAGAATCTAAATGATATTTATAAAACTTGCTTTGGATATTAAAACAATGTAAAAAAGGTATTTATTTATTCCTTTTTTCGCCTCACTAGTACACTAAAAAATTGGAAAACTTTCCTTACACTATATATTACAGATATAGATAAGAAAAAGTAAAAAATGGTTTCTTTTTGGAAAGAAATTAATTTTCTAAAATTTCACATAAACATTATATAAATTGTAATAACAATTTAACAAAAAAGAAATTTATTATTTTTTTAAAAAGGAATATATTTTATATGAGAAAAATTTTAAAAAGCTATAGTATCGCTTGCAAACTATTTGGGGTCTTAAGCCCTTAGAATTAATGGAGCTCTTTGTAAAGAAAATATTTACACTCAGCTATATTAGAATCGAACCACTTAAATTTTCCTTATACTAGATTTAATCCAAGTTTTTGCAATGAAAAATTAAGAAAAAGTGCTTTTATGCATAGGGAAAAACTAGTTACCAAGAGGTCACATAAGAGTTTGGCTAGAGTAAGAGTTAGTAAATCCGGTTAAAAGGTCTCTCCAAAGATTCTGTTTCTTTTTATTATATTTAAATTTTGAAATAGTTTTATAAAAAAATTATTTAATTGTAAAATGTGTTTGAAGTGAGAACAGCTTAAGCAAAGAGAAAATATTGGGAAGTGGTAGCCCTCAAAAAATTCGAAAATACATCATACAAGTAAAGTACTCGTCAAATAGGTCCGAATTTACCAAAAAATTAACCAAAGTTGGTTCCTAATTAAAGGCTGTATCACAGAAACAAACATCAATATGAAATTTTTTTTTTTGGAACTCAGGGGATGCCCAAATTGAAAGATTTATCGAAAACAGGAAGTTAAAAATTTTCACAATAGCAATACTTCTGGGTGAGGAAAAATTAAAATTTTAATTTTTATAAATTTTGAAATTTCATTAGCGTTTTGGTAAATCAATTTTTAAACAAATGGAAATATTTTAATTAAAACAAATTTTAACTATATCCTTATAAAGCTTTTGATTGAAGAATAGAAAAAAAATACTTGCACCCTGGAAGATTATTTCGAGGTTATGGAGGACACATTGTCACAGTTCTTAAAATGCCTCTAGAGCGTCTAATTAACAATATCAAATGGAAATAAATTACCTAAAATTTAAAAAATTTTACTCCCATGGGATTTTAGTTAAACACTCATGAGCATATAGCATGAGTGAACCTGGGTTCGACTCCCGCGAGTGGCTCATTTTTAAGTTTAAGGTAAAAAAATCGCTTCATTAACAATCGGCTAATCAAACTCACTAATCAAAAAAGTTTTTTTTATGAGAAAATATACAGCTGTGATAACTTTAAGTGTTAACTCGTTAGTCTCTTTGAAAGATCATTGAGCAAATTAAGCTTATAAAAGTCAACAAAAGAAATTCTAATGGACAATCATAATTAAATAAAGAGTGAGAGAAAAATGATATCTGAGCTATTCCAATTATTTTCTCTTTAGAGATTGGAGCAGGAGTTTTTTAAATTTTAATAAAAACCTAAGTACATTTTATTTACGTTATAAAAATATTTATGAACTTTAAATTTTAAATGAGAAAGAAAGCTATTAATATAATATAATATAGAAATTTCCTCAGATATTATTCTAAGTTTTCCGCTAAAATAAAAATGTTTGTTAAACGCTGAGAATATTAAATTTTTAATTATGAATTAGTGTGAATGAATACATATATACATATATATATATAAATTTAGATGATCTTTTGGCTGTTGATATTTTAAATGGTGGGTGTAGAAGGGGGAGAATAAAAAGTCAATAGAGTTCTCATGAATGAGGTCTATTCTCTCATCGGAATGGACTCAAAGATCTTTAACCGTAACCTTTTAATATTATATAGTTGAATCAAGTGTGAGATCGATAAAATTAATCATAGAAGGAAATTGAGTCAAGTATCGTAAAGAGCATCAGGTTGAATAAAAAATTAGAACAAGAGAATATAATATATTGTTTCAAAATAAAAAGAGAAGTTTAAATTAAATTTTTGTTTTAAATTATAATAACAAAAAAATGGTAAAATCAAATATATTCATATTTTAAAAATTTCTTATTTAATTTTTCTAATTTATTCAATCGAAATCTTCGTGGCATCGAAATGCTGATTGCAGATTCGAAAAATGCATGAAATTTTATGTATATCATAGTCTAATAAATTTTCTAATTTATGATGACGGATGCAGTATTAAACTCTGAAGATGAATAAATAAATCGTAATAAAGAATAAACTAATTAAATGTTCATAATAAATTGTAAATAAAACTTATTATAAAATGGTGGCCAAAAGTTTAGTAATACTAGTGACGTTTCTAGATATTTAGATTACTTTCTTTATTTTAAGCAATTTGCTTTCTCCTCATTTGAAACATCAGCTCCCCAAAAATGTACTCTTAATAAGTACTTTTTTGCATTTTTTTAATAAAACGTGATTTTTTATTGAGTTGGTTTAATTGTAGATTTTTTAGAAAAACCACATAAGCAAATGTATATTTGATATCTTTGAAAAATTCTAGAGACGAAGGCATTGTGAAAATTTTGTATCTTGAAAGAGAGTTGCAATATTTTTGGCTACTTCAAATTAGAATTGTATTTGTTTTTTTTCGGGTAAGACTTTGCTTGCTATTAATTACAAATTTTGCATAGCTAAAAAGCTAGTAAATAAAAAATTATAATATGGCTATTATGTTATTACATTATAATGGAATGAATAGGAAGAGAATGAGAAAGAAATGACGAATGTAGAATGAGAGAATAAATGAGCGGTATAAGTTGTAAAATAAAAATAAAACAATTTGATATGGTCACTAAATGCAACTATACAAGAAGACTTCTCTCAAGTCATTTTGAAAAAAAAAAAAAAAAATGAAATTTCGAAAAGGAAAAAATAATATTGAAATTTAAGGCTCTCCCCCAAATAGTAATCACGTCCAATATAAATCGATAAAATTTTCATTGGAGCAAAAATAGGTTCGTAAAATAATCTATAAAGTGCTAATCCAAATAATGTGTCTGTTTAGTCAATTTTTTTAGATCATAACGAATTTGAGCAAGTTATTCTGTTGGCCTACCTACCACGATAAAAAATGAACATTTTTCAAACCATGGTATAATGTTAGAATTTATGGAAAATTTTTTCTCTTTTTAATGCATTCTAAGTATGTTCTTTATTTTGCCTTAAAAGAAATTAAAATTTCGGAGGTATTTTAACATATATTAATAAATACACGAGTGCCAAACTAATTAGCTTTTTTATTTATTTCCAAAACTAATATTTGACATTCAATTTCTTAAAGAAATTAATATTTACTAATATATTTTTGCTTGAAAGTAACGAGGACTTTTGGAAAAAGCATTTTGCACTCTCATCATTTTCAAACTATTACCGTTTTATGTGGCAATTTTCAACGCATTCACTATCGAGCATTCTCTCTTTATTGCCAATTAAATCTTAAATAGGTACGATTTCTGATTCAAATGACATTCCTATTCTGACTTTGAACTGGCATTTGATTTAATTTAGTATACGAGTATATCTAAATGTGACGATGATGTTTTAGGATACAGAGACCAATTAATATTTATCCTTCTCACTCTAGGGCCAAAAAATGTAGCTTTTGTTGGGTATATGGTCTAAAATTATAGGGACTTCGAGTGAATCTGTTTCTCAAAAACAATAGCAAAAAAAAATTCCTATAGAATATTTTAACAATAATTTTTTGGTGTATTTTGGAGTAAAATAAAAAATAAAAAATAAAAATAAAATCTAAAATCTAAAATTCCAACTGTGTTAAAAATATAAAATAGTCATTTGAAATAGAGAAGAGGACAAACCTCCCCCTCACACATAAAAATGATGAATTGAAACTCCTATACATTGGCATATCTAATAAAATTGGACCCCGAGCTAATTATTCAAGTCTTTATAACGTTAGATTCATTTTTATTCAAATAAGACCAAAATTGTCTATTACACGCACTAAAGGGGTAAAATGTAGTAGAATATTTAATGAATTTTTTAATGTAAAAAGACGACCTTTTAATTAATGCTTATTTATGGAAATATCATTAAAATTTTAGAAAGTCAAAAGCTACAATTGATTTTAAAATCTATTTTAATCTTAGTTTCAAAATAACTACGTCTATATATCAATGGTGAGGCTTCACATTTTAGTCAAAGGATGGGGCAATTTCGAGGTCCATGTAATAGGTCTTTAAATAGACAACTCAGACGGTTACCTGAGAGATAAAATATTTATTTTTTTTAAAATCTCTATAATTTAGTAGATATTACTTTAAAAAAATAAAAGAATATTTGTTTAAGTCAAAATACGGGTAGCGCAAAAAAGGATGGATGTTTTTGGAATGGATAGTACTTAGGACACGCATTCTTCATAACGACTTAAAATTTTACTCCTTCAAAATTATGATTGTCCAGAAGTTGTTTCTTAACCACGTAATATCGCGTTTTGGTGATGTTCCTTGGTCTCGACGGTCACCAGATTTGTTGGCGTATTACTTCTTTTAAATGGGTTACCTCAAAGCTAAAGTCTATAGTAACAAACTTCATACGTTAGAGGATTTAAAACTTGCCATTCGTGAAGAAATCACAGCTCTACCCTAAGAAAGAGAGCAATCCTTAACTGGAGAGGCCCCAGATGTGTGTCCAGCAAGAAGGACGTCATCTTCCTGATATAATCTTTCATAATTAAATAATGTTGTATATCACTAAAAACTTGATATATTATAGATTAGTTTCGTGGAAATAAAAATTTTTTATATTAAAATTTAAGGAAATTGCACTTTTTTAAATTACATTCGTTCTTTTTGCGCCACCCTGTATAAAATATAACAATACTTCCTAACTATATATTACATATAGAGGTAAGAGAAAGTAAAAATTCAAGAGACATTCCCTATAGCCCAATAGGGCTAGAGTAATGCAACCCCAATGCGGACTTAATTTGAAAAACTAAAAATCAAAATTTCTCCGAACCTACATATAGAAAATTGTTTTGTTGAAAGACTTTTGTTTAAAAAAAATTTTATATCTTCTTCCTCCTTCAGAGTTTTCCTATAAAGGATCCTAAAGATAAAAGATATAAACATTAAAAAAAAATTGTATATTAATTTGTGTTTTGTATATATTTTCAAGAATCGAAAAGCATCCATTGCAGTCACATCACCAATACCGTATACTGTATAACTTATAAAACTGTGACAATGGAGGTGGAGGTAACATACCTAATCGAATATAAAGCAAGTGTCGCATTCTGGCACGCGGTTTCGTATCGAGGATTGTCCCCCGCATGGCGATAACACTGATACAGAGTTCTAGGACAAGGGCAGCCGCCAAAATAACGAGATAACCGATGACGTGCTGGACCAAAAGTTGAACACACTCGAGTTGATAATCGAATTGGCCAAGACCAAGGACGACCGCCAGAATGACCAGCCTGAAAGAAAGTAAAATTGTTTTTAGAAATTATCTTCATCTCTCACCACGATACTGGTAAGATAAGCCAAGGGCTAAGAAAGAGAAATAAAAGTATGTAAATTATCTTAAAATTTCATTTATTAAATAAAAAAATTTTTTTTTTCTTATCAATCTAATAAAAAAGTCAGAATTTTGCTCTTCTACTTTGAGTTAGTATAGTTCAATGCCGGCAATCTAGGTAAAACCAAAATTAGATAATAAATAAAGTAAGATCCCATTTTGGAAATAAAGCTTTCACAGTTGTTATCTAATAAATAAATTATTACATTTTTGGTTTAATTATGATTTATTTGAATTAAACATGTTTTAGCCACACATTCTGTGGCTTCTTAAGGTACATTTCAGATACCAATCATAGTCTTACATCTAGAGATCAATTCAGATCTCTATATATACCTGAAGTAGGCCACAGTGGCTGAAACGTTGTATTTATTACAAATAAAATAAACTGAAAATCTATATTAATAAGTGTAAATGTTGTTTATTTATTAAAGTAAGGTCAGAGTGACCCGAACAGTGTCCGACCTATGTCTTCCAGTTATGTATGTATGATAATATTAACCTCAAAAGTAGTCCTAAGAATTATACAATACTACATAAGAGATAAGTTTTAATGAGCTCTAACAGGATAAAAACATTGTTATCCTGATTTACTTTTTTTTTTTTTTCTTATTCAATTCAGTTGCCCCAACGGTACAACTCCTATGATTAATTGTTCCAATTATCGCTACCCTGTATTTATTTCAATCTTTATTCAGAGTGTGAAAAAATATCCAAGTGTGTTAGAAAAACCTATTTCTTAAAATATTACTTAAAAGATCAGTTATTGGTTATTTCATTTTAATAGTCATATACGTAAATAATTTTATTTCAAAATATCTTTCCTTTTATCATGAGTTTGGCAAATTTGTTACACATTGATTTTTCTAATGTTTATAAAGGGCTCTTTTAGTCTTTTAAATATTTAGAGGATGAATATTAAACCAGTTACAAATTTCTTCTTTGATGATGAGAGGGGAACGGTTACATTTTCTTATTTCAAACACCTACTTTATTGAAGCTACAATCCAGAGGGTTCATCAAAAAAGAATCATGTTTTATTCTGTTGGTTTATATTTAGGATATTTTCAATTGGATGATCGATTTAATATTGTGTACTTTGAATAAAAAGAGACGTCATTTGTGGGAGGTGTGAGTTACATTTATTAACTACAAAATGTATATATCTCATTACACAATAAATTTTTTTTTTTTTTAATTAAAAAAAAAATAGTTTTCGTTATTTATAGCTTTTTCTTTATGTATCAGGGCAATTAATAGCCTAAATTAAAGGGATGATTTCTAATTAACAACTTCTAGCAATTTAAAAGCGATTACATTCCTCTTTGGAAATATATGATTTCAAAATGTTTCTTAAATTATAATAAATCAAAAGACTTAATCTTTTAGTCTTAGAAAATGATTGATGGTTCACAAACTCAATAGCCTAACAGTTTCAAGAAGTTTGATGAAGAACATAGATCATGAAAAAATTCAATAAAGAGGAAGTTGAGACACTTATTAAATCAATCAAGATGTAGGATAATTTATGTTTATAATAAAAAATCTGGTGTGAAAAACGCACATCACACAACTTCTCTTAAGGTAAGGAAAGAAGAGTGATGTGCTTGCTGTCACACCAAATTTTTTGACTTGGGCTCTCAAGGTAGCTGTTTAATGGCAATTTAATACCAATTTAATCGATTTCGTTGGATTAGTTAAAGAAACAGAGCGGTTACTCTCGCCATTTACCCGAATAGTGGCAAAAGACTACATCAGTAAAGTGGGCCCCAAACAAATTGGGGGGAGGGGAGGAAAATGGTTAATACATTCATTTTAAAGTTCATCTAATAAATAATTGATATATGAATTTTAATCAAGAGCTAGAGCAAATTTTGAGAAAATCGAAAAAAAAAACTAAAGTACATCAGTAAATTACTAGTTCTCTTTGGCCGATTATATTGACAAGCTTCGAAGTGCATGTCTCATTTTTTCAGTTTTTGAGAAAACTTGTTCAGAGACAGGCAGACAGACACCACCATTTTTTGAAACCCTTATTTTTAGAGTCAGGAAACCTCAAAACGTGTATTTTCGATGAAATCCTCGATATCGGTTTTTTTTACGTTAGAAATACTTTCTCACTATATAAGTAAGAGAAAGCAATAAATGAAATTGTTCCATTCTTTATAATTTATAATATAATGTATTTTTATCTTTTAAGGTCTAAATTTTGAATTTTGAGATAATTAATTGAGAATAAATGTTTTCAAGATAAAGAATCTAGATGATATTTATAAAACTTGCTTTGGACAAAAAAACTATTTATTTATCACTTTTTTCGCCACTAAAAAATTGTTCATTAATTCTCTGGGAAAAGGAAATGCTAATTTCTGCCTGTTTACTGAAAGATTTAAAAAAAATCTGAGAAAATTTTGGCTCACCAAATAAAAAAGGGAAAAATAAAAATAAATAAATAAATAGATTCGCTAAAAAAAAAGCAACTAAATGACAATTGAAGATGCTAGTTAAAGAAAATGGCGTTTTTAACAAAATTGTTATTTGACAATCATAACTGCTAGTCTTTAACTCTCATATCATCTACTTAACTTCCAAATGCCGCTAACCAACACGATGATATGACTATTTCAAGAAGTTAGTTGGGAAAGAAAACATTGAGCAAGAAATTCTTCTGATTGACAGGTGAAAGAAGCGTCATTTTTCCATTGGAATTGAAATATGTAAATAAATAGACAAATCAAAAAATATGAAACAAAAAATTGCCCGAAAGAATGAGTGAGGTCTCAAATTTACCAGTGATAAGAGCCTAAGGAGGTATTAAAATTTGGACTGAATCAGGAGCACAGAGATGGGTAAAAAAGGTCTCACAATATTTATATGGAACCACGATTTTCTCAGCATCTCCTGGACCAAATATTTTTAAACTTCGTTGTCTTAAGTCTGGACTAAATTTCATAACAATTCGTTGAGTGGAGGGGGAATTCATTCTTAAAAAAAAAAAAATTGGGTATAAGATAATAAACCTAAGTCCTGACACTCAAATTTAAAATTTTATTTAATCTCTTTGACCTTCATATTTATTAGGCGTCCCATTTCTTCAGAGTTTTTTCTTATTTAATTAATAATACTTATTGTAATTAATAAAAAGATATTTATTTATGCGGGAACCTTTTCAAACTTTCTTTTGCCTATTTTTTTTTTTTTAATAATAAAATATACTTAATATCAAAATGTCCAGCTAATAAATTTTTAAATTAAAATATATTTTTTTTAAACATCTACGAATAAATTAGTCTTCTTTTACTCTCGGTATCTTGGTGGTTTTGACTTTTATATTTAAATTGAGAAAATATTTACAATAGGAATCTATCTTTTTAAAACTCTTTTTTTCTGATGCTCAGCGATTTTTCTAATGGAATTAATACGATTAACAATTTTAATGCAAATTTCACACATTTTCCGTTAAATAAATATTTAACTTTTATATTATAGCTTGAAAGCAATTTATCACAACACTTTCTTCACTTCGGTTAAAATTCAATACGTTTATAAAATTTATGGGAAATATTTAATCTAAAGCAAATGGAAATTTAATGGCAATTTTAAAATTATGGAGGTAAATTTAAACAAACCAATTAAATTGATTATAATAATTGAACTAATAAAATCCAATAACTTTAATGACAAAAATGAGGGATATGCTCAATTTTAAGCTTTCTCATAAAAAAAAGGATGTATTTTACATTAAAAAAAAAAATTGCTCTAAAAGAAGATGATACTATTAGATTAAAATTATATTATAAGACAATATTTTTATAAAATTCATATTAACTATTCAATAAAAATAAAATCAACTTTCCAAAATGAATTTTGTCAATCAAAAAGTTCTGTATATTATTTAAAAATTCAAGAGGTATAAATTATGGGCCAAGTTAGTTAGGGGTGGATCTAAAATAATTTTAGCCAGGAGTTTCGATCATTTAACTTTTTTATAGATAGTTCCCTTACTCATCACCTTGAAAAAAAAAATAAAATACGTAATAGAGATAAAAATATTTAAAAAAAAAAATAATATACAAAATTTTAATATCAAATAAAAAAAATTCTTCCCTCCCACCTACAATACTGCTACTAGTTACACGCTACTGCCTAAGCTATTTACGTTTTTATTTAATAGATAAATATGAGATTATTTACAAACACTCATTGGCTTAGACTGAATTTTTTTTTTAATGTTATGTTTATTTATGAGTGAAAAATAATTATGATATGAAGTAGATATAAAATTAAATAACAGTGAGTTCTCGATAAAATAATGTTGGTTCCTTAAAGTAATTCCATTTAATTTAATTTAAATCAATAGCCATCAAGAAAAGACCATTAAAATTATATATTACTTCCACTTATTTATGCAAATGCTCTCTAAATTCAAATGCGAGAATGTTTCGCTCGTTTGGATCCATTTTAAGACCTCCATAAAAAAAAAGACTAGAGGAATTATTGATAAGAAACAAAAATTGTCAAAAATCCTTTCTAAAATGAAAAATCGTTTTTAAGACTGATTTTCAAAATTCTTTTTAAAAAGATACTGATGGAAAGGTTAAGATGAAATATTGCGCTTTTATTTTTTGAGATTTATCCGGTGATTGTTCAGAGTGCGCCTTTTTTTTTTTTTGTACAACTGAAAATGGATATTCACATGAGTGCGATTTAGCTTTAACTTTTTTTTTACAACATACTAGTAAAAAAAAATTTTTTTGGAGAAGAAGAGTTTATTTATAATCTAATATAATATGAGTCTATATATACATGTATTTTCTTGAATTTTCCAATTTCAAACCATTTGAATTTGGATCCTTTAATTTTTCTCCTAACCCAATCATGGAAGTATTAATTAAGCTCGAGTCAAATTTTATAATTTCACTCAGGACACCGGTGTTTGAAAATTAGCTTTAAACTAGTTCGTGTGTGTAGGAAATTAATTTTATTTTGTCTTTTCGGCATCTGAGGCCTGATAGCCTGAGATCCGAACCCAGAACCCTTTCTTGGCTTTGAAGGTTATCAATATTAACAATGTGAATCTCGGCCACGGGGGGAGGGGGGTATGAAATTAATGAAAGTATGTGGGTCTGTGAAGACCAGTTAAAATTTTATAATCGATTTGGCATATTTTTTCTTCTTTTTGGAATTGAAGCTTTCATAGTTGTAGTTCTAGTGTTATCATTAAATTAAATAAATTACATTTTCAGTTTAACTAGGTTTATTTATTAAATACAAAGTTTCTACCACTCATTTTGTGGACTTCTTTAGGTACAATTCAGATACAAATCACAATGAGTCTTACATCTAGAGATCTATAATTTGAAGTGTAAGACGCTGTGATTTGTCTGAATTGTACCTAAAGAAGGTCACAATATGAATAGCCGAAACGTTGTATCCATCCATAGTTGTTACCATAGTTAAACAGAAAATATAATTTATTTATTGTATGAATTGGAATTAGCAATCAATAGAATTGAAATTTTTTTTTTAGTTCAGATAATTGGAAGTACTCCTAATACCCTGTCCCTTAGAGCAGAGATAGAGTTCTGGCTTTATGATCTAAGGGTCTGTGGTTCGCTTTCCGTCCTAAATGATAAAATTATATTGGCTATTAAATAAATAAATAAGGAGGTAGGTTAAATGAATTCAGATGTTGAAAAAGATAACCTATACCCTAGGATTTTTTTAACTTCGCTTCTAAGGTCCTTTACTAGTTTTTTCAGTTTTTGGGTAAGTGAAATGATGCCACATATTTTTATGTGGTAAGGAAAATAATCACTAGTTAATTAATTAAGAAATAATTAGCTACTATTACGTATATAATACAAGTCAAATAAATAAAATATTTACGTTGATGTCAATTTTTAAAAATTTCCACTCAAGCTTCTCTTTTCTAAACAAAGTTAAAATAACTGTTACATGTGTTGAAAAGCAAAATTATAGTTTTGGATGTTAATATTTATGACATGGGCTGCACGCTAATTAAAAAGTACAAACTTTTAATATAAATTTTTTTTACCTTATTTGTCACATGTATCCTTCATCCAATGAATGAATGAATTATTTAAATAAACCCTGGGGCAGAAAAACAATTTATAATTTTGAAAAAAGTATTATTTATTCGTTTTTTTTTTTTTTTTTTTTTTAGTATGAAAGAAATATATTAATTTTAAACGCTATTTAAATTTATCAAAAACTGTGTCAGCATTTAATTGTTGAATTAAAAAAAAGTTTTATAAATAATAAATTCCTTTTTTTTCCACTTTAAAAAATATTAATTAATGATAAAAAAGAGAATTTTAAAACAGTAAACAGATATTTTTTTCAAATTAAAAAGTAAATATAATATTTATATTTACCCCAATCAAATGATATATTTTTTTTAATAGTTATCAAAATATTTAGTTTTTGAATTAATAAGGGAAAGCAATGAAAAAATTTAATAATGTATATGATATTTATAAATAAATTTAATAATTTGGAGAGGGAGCAATAAAATTTTTTTAATTCATCAATCATCTTCGTTTTTTTAAATTTTAACTGGTTTCTAGTTAAGGAATTAAAAAAATTTTAAGGCTTTTTACGGGATCTTATACCATATAGACTCCGTCCATGTTTATTTAAATTAATTAATAGCCAAAATAATTTAAATAAATTTTATCACTCAGGATGGGAAGGGGACTGATTTTTGGATCATGAAACAAGAGCTTTAGCCCTGCTAGAAGGGAGGGGCCAGTTAAAAAATTAGGTGATGAGAAAAGTGGAAAAGTATTAACAATTTGAGGATGAAAAAAAATTTTTCAATGAAAAACCAAAAAATGTTTTAATGGGATCAATTTTTGAATTATTTTTTTAACCAAATTTTTATAATTTAGCCCGTTAACCTGTTAATTTTTTGGATGTGACTATTTATACATACTGTATGTATTCACAATTGGCTATTTATACATACATATGTATGTAAACTCAATATGCTGTTTATACATACATTAATAATTATACAAGTTTATCTTTAGAATTACATTTCTGAAAAAATATAAGTACTTTATATAAATAATTATAAGTAATAATTATTAAATTCTAATAAATGATCTTAAATTGTTTGCGGTTTTAGTTAACTTTTGACCGAGCATTAGACATTCCAGCCGCTCATAGTGACTGAGTGCTGTGAAAAAGTATTCATTCTGCAGAATTTATGATAAGATTAATTTAGATTAAAACAATTATAGTGTTAAGTAATGTTATATGAATTGTTCACCCTTCTAAAGTTTTGTTAGTCAATTGAAAATATTGGAAAGGTATTAGTAGACGAATTTTTAATCATAATTATCTTTTAATTGTTTAAAACTTTGGAAACCAAAATGAATCAAAATAACGACATTGAAGAAAATCTTGATAGTGGGACATCAAAGTTTTATAACACATTGATCGAAAAATATTCATGTACATTTTGGAATTCTTTTAGTGCACCGTGTCGTCACATTTTAATATTAAGGAAACAAAATAATAAATAAATAAATTTAGATATATTTTCAAAAATATGCTTTCACACAAGGTACATAATTTCAAAGTTAACACAAAATACTAATATGGATATGGAATTTGGAAATGTGAATATTGCTGATGAATATGATAATATTGAAGAAAATTCTAGTGATAATTTTAATGGGTGCCCCAACAAAATATTATCCGATCGGGAAAAATTCACTATAGCGTTAAGTATATTTTATCAAATTATGGAACACCAACATTCAACATTAGTTCAACAATATTGAAGAATTAAAAATAATTGAAAGAAATGCAAGAAAAGGAACATCTCTTTTTGAACATGAGAATAGTCAACTTAGTAAAATTGAACCTGAAAGTAGTCAAGTTAGGTGAGCGTACATAATACCAGGCAATAACGAACCAATGTTAAATTAATCAACTAATTAAAAAAAAAACTTAAAATTCAAAACTAAAATTAAATCTAAAGGGCGTCCGAATAGAAAGTCTAAACAGACAATTTTTTTATAAAAAAAGAATTAGAATACAAATTAAAAAACTAATACGTGTCATAAATTGAATTTACTTTATTGATATACAGAGTCAGAAAAGGAGGTATGGAGTTTTTCAAGATTGTCATGCGTGCTGGGGTAGACCGACTCATTTCGGAATGAGTGATATCTACTCGTTGACAGATGCCATTTTAGTAACAATAACACCTTATTCTGTAACAAATCACGTGTTTGTTTACGTCCATTTAAATGAGTAGTTTTGTGGTGTTCACAGAGAGGCGATTTCGCCTCCTGTCACCTTGTGACTACTTTTTATGGGGCTACTTAAAAGCTCAAATTTAAATAGACAAACCATGTATCCTTGATACCCTTTTCGGAACTTGGAATGGTTCTGCTAACCATGCTTGTAACGATTATGAAAAATTTCGCCTCCTTCCTACAAAACTGCCTCGACAAAAATGAACTCCACCTAACTGATGTGATTTTTCGCATCTGATTATTTCGGAATGTATTCTCAAGTGGCAAAGTACCAGTAATGTATAAAAACAATAAATTTTGAAATTCGTTCTAAAATAAGTGTGTGATAATCTTTTCAAAAAGACTTTCTTCTTCTTCTTTGTTGGATCCTGTACTTGATACTTTATTAATTTACTGACAGACTTTAAAGTTTATTGAACAATATTGTAATTGAACTTAAATAAACAAATCTAGTTATTTATAATTGTGTAATTATTACCAAAACAATTATATATGAATGAGTATAACTTATACATATAGTATGTACAAATAGCCAATTGATAAACATACAGTATGTATAAATAGTCAATTACATATACAGTATGTATAAATAGCCTATCCTAATTTTTTAGGTTAACCGTTTAAAAATTTTCTGAAATTTCTAGCGCTCAAGAAATGTTGATAACTTGAGGGAAACTGCCTCAATTGATAAGTTGAGCCTTATATCGAAAAAATAGATAACGTGGAATAATATTATTTATTCCCCTTGATATTTGACTTAAGATTTTATTTCTTTCTCAAAATAAAATTTCTATATTATTAAAAAAGTGAAATATTGAGTTGATCAATTATTTTCAAAGTAAAAAATCAAAATTATATATCATATTATAATGGGAATGATCTGGTGAAGAGATCTCAGAAGGTCATTTCTTATTTATCAGAGCTTGTCTGTGAGCTGGGAAAATTTTGATAAATTTTCTTATATGCTTGTATAAATATATAATATTTGAACAAGACCTTTTTCATGAACTCTAGGGAAATCCAAACCTGACAAGAAGTTTTATTAAATTTATTTTATATCCATTCGATCTAATAATAAAACATGATTTTAATAATAAATTTTGATTTGAGTTCTATGGTTAGAAAAGGGAGTTTTTCTTTTTTAAGGAAAATAAAAAAAATATTTTTTGATAAATGATATAAACATGGTAATGGCAATACAAAAAAAAAAAATTTTTCATAATTTAAATAATTATTTTTAGTTTAACTAAAACGACTCTCGGACTAAGAGGGACGTTGAAAATTTGAAAAGAAATTAACGATTAAATATATATATATACTATCCTCTCCAAAGTAATTGGATAACCTGTAACTTTTGTTTCTTCTTAATGGATGATTAGAAGACTTACATGAAATTCAGAATCATCAAATTCAAAATTTTACCTATTATTAAATTTATTATTCACGGATTTCATGTAATTCTTGGGGGATCAAGAGTTCTGAACCAGAGAAAATTAGTTAAAAAAAAGGGAAGTAAAATTTTGAGCCGACTATGGACTTGGAGACAAAAAGTAAAAATATCTTAGCATTGCCTCTGGCTAGAACTGCTTTTTAATTAAAGTAATAATAAAATTTTTACATGAAATAAAAATGAATTTTTGTTTTAAATTTGTTTATATGTTTATAAGACGGCAGACACCAAAAGAAGCAGAGATGATTTTAAATAAATAAAATGTAAATGTTTATAATTGATCTGTTTTTAGCAGGATCCTGTATTATGTAAACATCTTCTTCCTTCCTCGCCTTATTCCCGCGCTGCGGGGTCGGCACTCCTAATTCTCTCTCTCTCTCTCTCTCTCTCTCTCTCTCTCTCTCCACTTTCCCCTATCTAACACAATTATCTCCGACAGTCATATCTTTTTCACCCGATGAAGCCAAGACATCCTAGGTATTCCACTTTGCCTCCTCTACACCACTACTCTCTTGACGTATGACATGTATTATGAAAATATTAGGACTTAAATTATCAACAGGTAATCTAAAAAAATGTTGTTAATTTTGGATAAAATAAATATATTTTAAAAGTTTATATTTGAAAATAAACGGAAACGCCATTAAATAGCCCAAATGAAATATACCATTTTTTAGACTCAGGGGCCCTCAAAACGTGTATATCCGTTGAAATCTTCTTATCGATTTTTTTGTGAATGCAATACTTTGTCACTATATATTTCATATATAAGTAAGAGAAAGTAAAAATAATATGTGTATTATTTATATAAATTCTTGTTATTAGTTCATAAAGAGTCATGAAGTCTTGATCAATAAAGGAAATTGTCTGAATCCAAATGATATGCCAAGGGCCGTCGAGTGCTTTATCAAGCTCTAGGGTTGAATCTTACACAACTTTGCTTGTAAATTATTAAAGTTTAATAATTAATTTTAATAATTAACCTTATATTTGGCGATTATCCAGGGGGTCTTCAAAGGTAAGATCTGAGGACTGAGGTCCCTGTCCCGCCCACTTAGCTCAGGATATGCCAATCATCAAAAGCTTTAATTTAATTTATATTTAAATCGAAAACGATGGATAAAATAATAGAATGTCCTCTAAAGTCAAAAAATAAATAATAGAATAAATAAAATAATTGTAATTAATTTAGTAAATAAAATTACAAGTCATACAAATTGCTAGTCATACAAGACTTTCGGATATTAAAGGAAAATAAAGAGAAAATAAATTAATTAATAAATGAATATTTGTGACAAAAAATAAAAGATTGGACGTTCATTGAAATTTAAAATATTAATGGAATAAAAAAATTTATGCAACAAGTCATTTTTTTAAATTTTATAATTTTTTTTTTAAATAAGTATAAAGTGAAAGTGATGATAATATGATACTATTTTGCTAGGTGATTTGATTTAGAAGAACAGGAGATAAGATAACCAGCCTATTTTGTTCAACGAATTAGAAACTTTATTAACACACTTGTATATTTCGGCTTATATGACATACGCCATCTTGTAAAATCTGCACGATCCGATAACAGAGATGGCAATTTGACTTCTCTCGTGCTGATTTTACAACAATGACAAGTTCAACCTTAGAAAAACTATTATAACACAAAAAGAGCTGGTTGTCTCTCTAGTTCTTCTAAATTTCAAAGATAAATAAATTAACAAAACATACAACATACAATTAGCAGAGAAAATTGAAAAAAACTTTTGAAAATTTTGGTTATTTTTTTGAGGCAACCAGGCTCAAAAAAAGTTCTGAGACCTAGTTTGGAAATTGTTTATCTATTTATTAAAGTGCAAATAGTACAAGTCTTTATTTAGTTGATGAAAACTTGCGGGAACATAAAGAAAGATTGTCTAACTTCTAGACAGGGTGATTAAAACTCCACCGAAACCAAATTAGAAGATAAATAAAGTTAAATCAAAATGATGAAAGATAAAATGAACTTTAATGATTATTTTTCGAAAATATTCATGAATTAATGTCAGAAAATTTATTTGAATATTAATTATATAATTATTTTTATCTTTTTAATTTTAAATTTTACTAGAGAGTAAAAGTGAGAATAAGTAAATATCATCAAATATTATTACAATGAGAAAACAAAAAATTATCAATGTAATTTATTTTTATTTGTTTTCGCCTATTTATTTATACAGAATATTGTATTTATTTTAATTAAAAGAGATGAGCTCTATTTGCTTATATATACTGGTATATTCCATAAAATTTTTAATATTTTTAATCAAGTTCAATAACATAATATATCGAAGTAAAATAAATAAATATATTTAGATAAAATTTTATCAAAAGGATTGTAGAAAAAAAAATAAAATTGTAATAAGCTCTTACATATTATCATTATCATAATGTAATAAAATCTCTAATTACATCTAACTTAAATTTGTATATACTTTCCATTATTTTGTGATAAGCTTTTATTTATCGATGTGAAATTAATTTTTTTTTTTTTTTTTTTTTCATTTTTTTCTGGGGATTAAAAGTTAGAATAATTCGCATGCTATCAATTATTTAATGAATTTTCATTTAAAAGTATAAAAATAAGAATTTAATCGAATAGTTTCCGGGGTCAAACATTCCATGCCAGGAGTGCCTAGACCAGGGATGCAAATTTATAAATAATTAAGTGCCAAGAGAGGAGGGGGGGGGGGGGGGTTGTAGGCACAATGTGTTGGTGTCAGGATTGAAACAAAATTTTATACATAAGCTTTTAATCAAAGATCTAAGCCAATTGAACTTTAAGCAACAAATATTTTTAAAAAGAGCAGTGAAATGAAAATTGAAAGATATAATAAATTTTTTATATTAAGTTATTTGCACCTTTTTGAACTCTATCATTCTTTAGCCATTTTTTCTTCTAAAAACATACACAAATGAAATTAATTATTGATTAGTATATTGTATGATTCAGAAAAAATTACTTTATCAAGCATGATCTCAATAATAATTCTTCTTTCGTTATTAAATTTAAGAATAAATAAATACTAATAAATTTAATACTGAAATACGGTATATAAACAATTCAATATTTTGAAGTTCGAATTCAAATGAATAAATTTAAATATGTGAATTTTAAAGGTTGAAAAGATAAAACAATAAATTTGATTTTAAAAAATAATTTTTTTTTAAAGATATATTAATAGAAGGTTTAATCGAACATGACTTATATGATAGATAAATAATAAATTTCAAATGATATTCTTTGGCTCACCTATTTTATCATCAAGTATAAAAAATTTATTTAAACAGTAATCAATAAGTATTATTGTGATGATAAAGAGACAAAAACAGATAAATTTCCAAATCTAAATCTCTCGGGTGATAAATTTTAGAAAGAGTTTCGAAGGTCGAATAAATATTATATAACATTTAAAAGTTTAAATATATAAAAAAAGAATATAATTATCAATATGTTAATAAGGATGATACAAGAAATCGAAAAAATTATTCTAAGTTAGGAAAAGCAACTTTCGTAATTTATTTTGTGAAGCTATTGAAAGGCAAATTTTATAATTAACGAAAAGGTATATTCGCAAAAAATTTTAATTGGTAAGAGTGAAAAATGACAACCGAACCCAATAGGCAACAATCCAGCTGAAGTGATATTTGAAGTTCAAAGTAATAATTGAGGAAATATTTTGATTTTTCAGATTTTAACTTCAAATAGAGGTCGGAAGTTGCCAAAAGTTGATGTTGCTTTTGGTCTTTAATAAAGCTTTAAGACTCTGTTTAAGAGTTTGTGTTTGCGTTATTTGAAAAAATTAATTTCAAATGTAATATATAAGGAAGATCAAAAGGATGTTTTTAAGTGAATCTAATCTAAGATCGAATATATTTTTAATGATCTAATTTTTTTTGGCATATGGAAGCATAAGGTCCAACGGTCATATAATTACTAGTGGTCACATGCAACCAGGAAGAACAGGAGTAAGAGAGAGTGGGGATTTTAAAAAGTGCTTGTTGAGGTTGGATTGGAAATATTTGAGATTCTACATTTTAGGGGATAAATAGCAGGGAGGTTGTTCCAGTCACGGGAGGTCATAGGAACGGCAAGACTGGAATTGACTAGTTCTACTAGTCGCGAGTATATATGTAAATGACTTAGATATCCATTTAATATCGTACAAATATCTTGAAAATCTATTGTGAAATTAGTAAATTAAATATTTGTTGTAAAACTACATGAAATGTATTAAAGTACAAATAATTCGATCAGAAGTTCCTAAACTTTTTTGATTTCGATAACCCCTTGAAGCCTATTTCTTCAAATTATGCCGTTTTTAATTACTTTTTATTATAAGCATCTTCCAGCATTGCTTTTTTTATTTCTGGGATCTCTTAGCGACTAATCATGTACCCCAGGTTGAAAACCGCTGGTCTAGATCAATGTTTTAGATTCAGGGGTTCCGCACTTTGGAGATTCATCACATCATAAATATTAATTTAATTAATCACTTCTAGTGTTAGAAGAAAGTAAATAAATTAGGAGAATTTCTCAAACGATATAAATGAAAATTATCTTTATATTAATTAATATATATAATCATTATTATTTTATTAATTTAATTAAGTATTCATTTTATCAAATAATAAAAAAGAAACAACTATAGTATAAAAACAAATTTGGTAAATAAGTTTTGGACTTTCTTCAGAGAAAAAATATCAAAAAACCCTTTCCAAATTATATTATAAAAATTCTCTTTATTATAATTATATTGGAATTTTATTTTAGAAAACTCCTTAGGATTAACCACTGAGGCTGATCCATGAAATAAAGGTTTTCTCATCTCTTTCAATGAATTTAATATTTCCTACAACACCCACATAAAAGTTAATTCTATTCCTTGCTTCTAGTGTATATAAAATATTGCTTGTATAAGAAAAGAGATATTAGATGATATTGTATTTTTATCTTAATAGTTTTCATATTGTGCACAAAGAACAATCGATAGATTGTAATATGCGTACACAGAAAAATGTGCCAAAAGGTTCTATTTTAAATTCTTTGTATTTCTCGGTAGTTTTTAGAAAGCCTAATGATGAAAGACACTAAAAATTTCGTTGTTTTTTAAACCTTCATATGGAATGGCCTAGCTAATACCCATGAGGCTAGGGCAAACTATTCAATGGGAGTACTACTTTTATCTAGTTTGAGAATGATTAGCAAATGATAAATTAAAAATTTTAAATCATAATTTTAGTACCTGTTATTTAGCTTTTCCATGTTTTTTTTTTTTTCTAAACTTTTGTTTAATTTTTTAAATAAGTGATCTTCTATTCCAAATAGTCAAGCAAGGCGATAGTTACGCCAATTGTACTTAGAAAATTTTTAACTGAATTATAGAAAATATCTCTTGATTCCTAATGGAATCTTTTGAGAGATGTGTTTGTTGTCCTATAGCCCTTCAAAGCTCAAAAATATAAAAAATTTGATTTCCTAAGTTCCAAAAATTCCTTCATTTATATACGGAGATTCTCTTTAAAAAAGAGCAAACAAATCAATAAAATCTGGAATATTGTCAAGAAAAAAAATATGATTATGCATTCAAATTGGGATGAAAAGAAATAATGACGCTTATTAAGTTTAAAAGCATCCCTGTAGAAGGAGAATTAAAGAAATTAATTATCTATTGATTTTTGAAATTTTAAAGGGAAAACAAAGTTTGAATAGAGAGAGAAGGATAGAGGGTTCAGAAATCCAAATTGTCCTTCTTGAATAAAATTATAAGAGAAAACAATTGAAATTAAATAATAGATAAGATTTTATTGGGGGAGCTGTTCGTGATTTTGAATAAATCTTTAAGCAAAAGTTACGGAAATCCTTTAGTGTAATAAATTGTAAAAAAAAAAAAATGAAATAGGAATATCGATTAGTCAGTGATAATTTATATTTATTGGAGGTGAAAATATTAATCCTATTATTTTTATTATTATAGCACTATAAAATTTACCTTACGTAATAAAAATGGAATTTTATAACCTTTTTATTTCAAGAAGCTCCTCTAATTGTTTCCTTATGAACTAAATTCGGTTCAATAATCAAATGATTTTGTACGTACATAGAAAGGAAGAATTCTTATTTTAATAATTTAATCAGGCCATTAAATAAATAATTTCGTATAATATTCAAAATATTTTTTTAAAACAATTATTATATTTATTTTAACAATTGCTTGCGCCCCAGCCTCAACTACTCTGGACGCTTGTTTAAAAATTACTCAAATTATAAAATAGGAAAATTAGGGGCGTAGCCAAGACGAATGGAGCCTCCCTCTTTCGAAGTTGATAATTTTCATTCAAATTGGCTAAGATCTATTTTAATTGAAAAAAAGGTCAAACAAATTCAAAATTGTGACAATAAGTAAATTTTGTTGGTTTTTTTACCAATACATCCATTGATAGTTATCGTTGGTAAATTCGGTATAGTTAGTAAGATAACTTAAATTCAAAAATTTAAAGTTTAGAAGAGATGCAGGGGTGAATTTATTTCTTAAGGAGGTGAGGGTTGACCTCTCTTTAAAATAGAGTTAATTTTCCCAATGCCCAACAAAATAAACATAATTTTTTTGTTTGACCTTTATTTATGCTAAAAATAGATCTGATTTTGCCAACTTCAAATAATCCTGGGTGGAACTCCCGTCCCCTCTTGGCTATGTCTGTCAGAATGAGGCTTTTTCTACATATTTTCATTTAATTTAATAATATTTATCAACATATTTGTATTCACCGATTTGAAAATGTTCTTTAATCTAAATAATTATGTCACGGGTCATAAGGCATTTTCAAGTTTTATTTTAAATGTCACTGTCAGAGAAATTGAAAGCAAAAGCATAAAATAAATTAAAAAATCATTTTTCAATATTAAATAAAATACGGAAATTATTTTTTCCCTAAGTTAAATTCTGCACTGATTCATTCATAAGCAAAACATTTACAATAATTGATCCAGTCATTTTTAAGCCAAGTGCATGCAAAGAGAAACGGAAATACTGGAAGACAGACATAAATTCATCATGAAACAAAATGTCAAGATATTAAAAGAGAATTTATGTAATGATATTTTTGGTTTTGAACACTGAGCTGACAGATTGTTAAATTTCAATTCATCAAAGAAGATTAAGTCGAGAGATTATAAATAATTATATTTAATTTCAAAACGAAAAATATAGAATATAAAATTATATTTAGAATAAATAAAAATAATTTCCATTAACTTTTTCAATAAAAAAAAGGTGTATGGAGAGATCTTTAAGAATGTTAGAAAGTGGTATTATATAATAAAATGGTTTTGATTAGAAACGTATTAAACTTCTGACGGACCTGGCCAAGAGTTCAAAGATGGCCCCGAATTTGAGAAGAAAATATTCGCTGGGGACAGAAAAAATATGAATATATCGGAGGTCTTAGACACAAACCCCTGAAAAAGATTAGATAAAATTTGAGGGTAAAAGATAAAAATTGTGTTCAAACAAAAGTTGTTCATAATGATGAATAGAACAATTTTTTGTTGCATATTATTTCGCATAAGAGATCATTTGATTTTTCAGGTTTAAACTTCAAATGGAGTATCACTTACCAAAATTTGCCTTTGGCCTTTGATTAAACGATTACTAGACTTTGCTATATACAACTCTTAGGACGTTATAAAAAAAAGAAGTCAAATTAAAAACAAATTGTAAATTTATTTTTTTTTTCAAAAAATTATATTTTTGTAATCAACATCCTGGAGAAATACTCTACTCTTATCTACTATCAGGTTTATGGGAAAATCAATTATTAATCAAAAGTAGTGAGTATATAAAATATTATATAAAAAAATTAATTTACATGAACACAATCTTTGTTAATAGATAATAGATAAGCAGATTTCATGTCAGGTCCCCAAACAACCTGTGCAATTATTTAGTAGATTGAAACGAGATGAGTTAAATCCCTTTTTAATTAGTTTTGTCTTGATAAAGGACATACTAAAATATAAGCTTATAATATTTTTTTGGTTTAACTCAACCTCATAGCATTTTGGATCCAACTTTTTACATCAGTTTTAATCGCGCCTCCCCGACCCCACTCCCCTCCATTCGTTTTTTGGAGCACTAATATTATTTTTCTATATTTATTAATATAATATTTGCTCGGTTACTTTTACAAGGTGTATATAGTGTCTGGGAAAACTTTATTGGAGAACTATAAATTATACAGACATGTCATTTTGAAGAAAGTCTGAAAGATTTTTGCCTCATAAACTTTCGATGTAAGCAGAGCTCAATGAGAGAATTGGGGAGGCGACAGCCACAGTCGACGAGGCCATGCTGGAAAGAGAATGGAAAGAACTGCAAAAGCGTAGAGACGTCTGGCCAGTCACAGAAAACTTTCAGACTTTTTCTCAAAATGACATTTATGTCATAAGATGAATTTTAATCTAAATTGATTTGATTCCGGAATCCAAAAATTCACTGCTTTAATTTGCTAATTATCACTAATGAAGATATATTTAAAATTTACGCTCTTAGTCTTTATTATAATTATGTATATTTTTTGATGCATATCAAATTATCATAATATAATAATTAATAAAATAAATCAAATTACATTATCTAGTTGAAAAATTGCATCGTTGGTTTTATATACACAATAATAAATTGATAATATTATTAAATTAATTAACAAATAAACATTTATTCACTGAGTGAATAACTTGATAATTTATATAATTTGTTGAATATTAATATTTAATTATTTTTTTCACATGAATAACAGTTTTATTTAATTAGATATACTAGTAAATGGGATATAACAAGATAAAATCAAATGGTTGCCATTAACTCTAATTGTCCAAATTTGAGTAAATTGGGTGTATATGGTCTGAGAAAAATCGCTCTCAAGAGATTTGGCTTAGCAAGCGTAAAAGAGTGGAGAAAAATCGTTATATGAAGAGGAAAAATTTTCCAAAAAATCAACGAAAGTAGTGTTTCTTTAAATAATCTTTATAATTATGGTGAAGTAAATATATAATAAATTGTGTCAGTATTTTCTTTATTCTCGTCAAGTACACGTATATTTATTCATTCTCTATGATTAAAAATATTTTTAGGGATTATCAAAAGAGGTTCTAAATATTTAGACCTCTTTATAAAATATGATTTTCTCTATCTCTCTTTTAAGGAAAATAAATAATCTCTGAATTGAGTCGGTTCCGTCAACATTTTAAGTATTTTGGTTTCGAGCTCTTACGTTTATTTTACACTTTTATTTACTTCTCCCTCTCTATAAAATGTGTAGGTAGTATCCAAGATGAATGTAAATAAATAGATTAGAGTGGCTAAGTAAACATCGAGAGTGGATTTTTTAACTAACAGATATATTCATTTTTTTTTTATTGATTTGCATATAAAAAAAATCTCGTGTGACTAAACGCACATCACTCAACTTTCTCTTACCTAAGTAAAGAAAAAGTGTGTTATGTGCTGTCACACCAGATTTTTGCGTCGTGTACCAGGCACATTTTCGCAAAATTCTCCAGCAAATGAAAAGGCAAATTTCTGTGGAACATCATCTTATGCAATTACCAACTGCCTCTCCTTCGAAGGAGTAATCTTCCTCCTCCCCCTCTCCACCTCCTCCATCCCAGTGTGCCAGCAATTATCAACCACAAAGGTAAATTGTATATGTACTGAAAAATTAGTTTTATTTTGGTAATTAAACTGCTTTCTTCTAATATTACATTATATTTATTTCCTTTCTGTATTATTTCCACACATAAAGCCATAACATGTTAAAAAAAAATTTTATAGGAACGTATTATTTGAATTTACCTTAATTACAATGGAAAAAATTAATTCGGATCACGAACTTTGCGGTTCACGAATAGGGCCAAGGAACGGATTATGTTTGTGAACCGAGGAATCACTGTATTTTAATTTTGTTACCTTGTTTGTCCAACAAGTTGGACTATCTTTTCTATGGGATACTTAAATCCAAAATTGAGGGTCCCATACTATTGTGAGGTGAAAAATGATTATTACATCTTAAAGATTATCTAATTTATTATATGAACAACCAATTTAATCAAAATCGTTAGAATAGTTTAAGAGAAAATCACAAAGAATTAAAAAAAAAAAATACAAAGTAGTAAAGTGGGGCCTCAACAATTTGGGGAGAATAAAGGTTAATACATTTTAAAGATCATCTAAAAAATAATTGTTTTATGAATTTTAAGCAAAATCGTTAGAGCAAATTTTGAAAAAATAAAAAAAAACTAAAAAAGTACATCAGTAAAGTACTAGTACTCTTTGGCCGATTTTATTCAAAAGCTTCGAGGTATATGCAATGAGGTTACATGAAAAATTTGATAATTTATTATTGGATTGTTTTATAAATAATTAATTAAAAATACTTTTTTTAATATATCTAAAAATATTCGAAATGAATCAAACATGAAATTATTAATTATTAATAATATATACTGGCCAGAGGCAAGGGGAGGTAGATGAGGTAATTACCCCTCCACCCGATAATTTTTTTTATTTGATTTACACTCTTTTTCGGGTGAAGTGACCATTTAGAGTTTTATAAATATTCTCTGAATATAATTTTAATATTAAATATCGATTGCTTATTGTTTATTAATGATATTAAGTATATCAATATATATATATATATATTACATTCATGAACTCCCCCTTCCCATTATTTAAGGTTGGATACGCCAGTGATAGTGACTAATATTTAATACTAATATAGTTTAATTTTTTTCAACTAAAGTTATTTAATATGCATGTAGAAATTTATTAGATTAAACTTATTGGAAACACAATAAACGTTTTATTATTAGATTTGTAGACATTAAAAAAAGAAATACGTAACAGAGTAAAAATCAATTTTTCCAAATATCCTGTTTTTTCGTAGTTAGAATACAAATCGAATAAATAATCCACTTAATCCGGGCCCGAGAAAAAGGATTATAACATTTTTTTTGTAATCCCATTGATTTCTGAGAAAGATGCAAATGGAATAATAATGGAATTAACTTGAGATTCTTATAAAAATAGATTGAATTTAGATGAATTTCACTCTAGAAATTTCATGGTGAATTAAAGTTTTTTTTTTTTTTATTAAATTCAAATAAGATATTTTTTTTTTATTTCTAAGTTGTGAAATTAAATGGGGTCTTAGGTCCCGAAAATTTATCCACCAGGCACACCCCGCGCGGATTCTAGCACTGTGACCAATATTAGAAGACGTCCTTGAAAATGTTCCGGATTTAACAATAGTCCTGTTACGAAATTAAGCTGTTTTCTCGAATTTCTATGAACGCATTACAATTATATCTAGAGACATTAGAAGCTATGATAATTGAAGAAATTTAAAAAAGAAGTAGAAAACTGTGACGAATTTCTTTAAAAAAAATTCACTATATTAATTAAAATAAATTATTTGATCAAATTATTAGTAGAAATTGTTTTTATTATTGTGAACAACAAAAATTTTTTCTATTTCTTGAAATCAAGAAAGATTGAAAAAATTTTTATTCCACGATACTTATTTCCCGGTTTGAACCGATGAAAAAATGGTCACCCTAAAATATAAACCAAAAAAATTCGATACTACCTAATGCTTTATTGTTTTTAAAAATAATCTGAAAATATTTTATGATAATTTATATTTTTTGAAGTGTCAAATGTTAGGGACAAAGATTTTAATAAGCATAGTAATTGCCAAGATATGATGTACTATGTAATAATTTCTCTGACGTGTCTTTATGAAAGAATCAACTCATGAAAACAAACGGTGACCTTGTTATATGGATTTTTACGATTCAAATGAAACAAAATGAAATTTATATAATATAAATAATTAAAAGCATAATTCATTAAAAAATCTGGTGTGACTAAACGCACATCACACAACTTTCTCTTAAGTAAGGTAGGTAATGAAAGATGAGTGATGTGCTGTCACACCAGATTTTTTGCGTCGGGCCTCCTAGGTAGCCGTTTAATGCCAATCGATTTCGATAGATTAATTAAAGAAACGGAGCGGTTACTCCCGCCGTTTATCCGAATAACGGCAAAAGGCTACATCAGTAAAGTGGGCCCCAAACAAATGGGGGGGGGGATAATGGTTAATACATTTTAAAGGTCATCTAATAAATAATTGATATATGAATTTTAATCAAAATCGGTAGAGCGAATTTTGAGAAAATCGAAAAACTAAAAAACGTACATCAGCAAAGTACTAGTACTCTTTGGCCGATTATATTGACAAGCTTCAAGGTGCATGCGACGAGGGTATTTAACTTAAATATACAATTCCAGTCTTTTTTTTTTTTTTGAGAAATCTTGTTTACAGACACACATAGACAGACCATTTTGTGAGACTCATTTTTTATTCTCAAGGAACCTCAAAACGTGTATTTCCATTGAAATATCGCAAAACTTTCTCACTATATATTTCATATATAGTAGCTAAGAGAAAGTAAAAGCATGTTTTTAAAAGGAATTAATTTTACAATAATAAAACGAACCAATTCATAATTCAAGAGTGCATCATTGTCTAAGTGTAATTTATTTTTAATTTCGATGAATTATTATACAATAGAGAGTGTTCTCTATACAATTTTCTAAATTGCATTTTAATCTTTTAAATGACATTCACATTAAATGGAGTGCTTTATTTTAAAATGAGAATATTTGGGATATATGGGAAGTTATTATTTAATCAGTAGAATATAGAGAATGCTGGATAAAGTATAATTAATTATACTGAATATGAACAAAATACAACCAGTGTTAAAGTCTCGGTGAGCGGTTTTAAGTTTTCTGATAATAAATCAGACTACAATAAAACTAATTAATTAAATTACTATGCCACCTGATTAAATTTTGGAAATTAACTTAGATATAACACAACGCCACTGATTATAATTATTTTTAAAGAAACATTGAATAGTAGGGATTTGTTTTTTTTTTTTAGGAATTTTTCCAATTCCCCTATTATCAGCTAATTTTATAAAATTTGTGCTAGGTTCTACATTAGTAAATAAAACACTAAAATCATTTCATCCAAAAGCGCCCTTGCCAGTCTGGCATTTCATATCTCTACACTTATTTTCCGGGTGTTTATGTTGTTTAATAATTATAACTAGTCTTCTATCCTCGTGAATTTAGATTTTTTAAATATTTGCTTATGCGATTAAAGTTAACGAGAAGTATCAACATATTATTAGTAAATGGATATAGATATATAATTTTTTTAACTTGGTTATTCGTTAATATTAAATAATTTCTTTTATTCTTAGTCGTATTAAAAGATCAAGGAATAAAAGTTCTACACAAGGTGGATACCTAGGCGAGAATATTTTCTTTTGAAGGAAGAACAATGTAAGTCATGAGTCATTTAGGAGAAGTTGGGGGGGGGAAGCAATTGTCTCTATCCTCTCCCAAAATTGTACCCCTGATTGTAAGCTTACTTGGAATTGGAATGGACTCTTGGTGAAGCAAAATATTCGAAATGCCTACCATAAGACGTTAAAAAATGCTTTAGTAAAATATTAAATTACATCCTTTAATGGATGAAATAAGAATATCATCTCATTTAAATAAGTCGGGCTAAAAATAAAATAAAAAGCTATAACTTAAGGAATTGTAATTAAAAATGATAATAATTTTAAGAATATAAAAGTTACCATTATTTTCACTTGATTGTTATGAATATAAAATGAATGGGTGAGTAAAAGTGGGTGCTTAAGAAAAAAATGAAAAGATAATAAAAAATAATAATTAATGTTGACTGAATATCTCAATTCAATTTCTTAAAAATTAAATAACGTTGCTAACTCAAAATATAATGCCTTCAAATTTAATTAACTCTCTGAGAATATATTTTTAATGAAATAAAAGTCGAAGAATTAAATTAAATATTCAAACAAAGCAAAAAATAGATATAATACTTCATTTAAAAAAAGGATAAAAATATTATCTCTGAAATAAAACCAAACAAAATCTTATTTTAAATATTGTAGTGTTCTAATAACCGTTTTAAAATTAATAAAAATATTCGTCGATATTTAAACAGATAGGCTAAGCTTATAAATTTCTAAATAACAATAAACGATTCGAGCTTATTTTGAAATAATAGGAAGAGAGTTCAGATATGAAAGGGAGAATGTAATTAATTTTTAAAAGGGAATGCAGAACCCTACGTTAATCCTAATTCCCTTAAATTTATGTAACCAAAATTATCCGTTGTGAAAAATGTAGGATAATAAATTCCCGAATTAAAACGTTAAATAATTTTTAAAAATCTGACATGTCAGCACATGACAGACTGTCCTACGATTTTATATTCTTCTCCTTTCTTCGTTTTATTATTCCCGTTATGCGGAGTCGACAAAAAAGATTAAAAATGAAACCGAAAAAAGAAGAGGGCAGTCCATCCTACGGTCTGATAAAAAAAAGAACAATACTGGCATTAGAAAATATTGTCAAGAGAAAGAGAAGAAATATCAGCTTTAATTTAAGTCACTATCCAATTAATCACAAGATTTGAGTTTCTGAATTTTTAAATTTATAAATATTTAGAAAAACATTTTTCACAATATTTTGATGTCTTATAAGAAAATGTATAACATAGAGGTTCTCAAAAAAGACGTCGCATCGCTCTGGAGAGCTATGGCTGGATTATAAGGAACCCGCAAAATGTCTCTATGTCCAGTTCGATATTAAAACATATGCTTATTTGTTATTTTGTATATAAAATTCAGGCGAATTTTAAATGTTTTTATTGATTGACTTGAATTAAATCACATCTTTGTTTTGCAAGGGTTAGAAAAGCCCTGATTTGGAACGCCATAGAAAAATTCTTGAAACCTGCTTTAAAACAAAAAAGTTTGAGAACCTCTGCCTTAACTATTTATTAATTAAGGGCATTGAATTACTAAGCGACAAAAAAGTGGTTTCAAAAATAAATGAATCAAACATTTAATAGCCAACCAACTACGGTAACACCTAGAAGAAACTGCATAAATTAAAATTTTATACCATTATAAAATTTTAAAATTATGCAAATTTTTGGTAATTCTCTACGGTATTCTTAAGGGCCTAAATAGGAAAGAAATAACAAAATTTTAATTAAATTGGTTAGTTCCGATTTAGAATGGGAAGCAAAAAAAGGCTAAATGAAAAGTGAATTTGGTTACTTGTTTGGAGAATGTATCATTTCCATTTTGTTAAATAAATATTATAGTATAATTTATTAAGATGGAAATGTCTACTTATGTAATAAAATATTTAATTTAATAATTCATTAACGCCTGTTTTGTAAGTTAGTTATGAAAAGTAATTTTATCATCTTGAATTTTTTTTTATTATTTTTACTTTCGCGTTATAAGAGAAATATTTTAATGGCTAGAATTCAGTTAAGTAGTACTTTTTCTGGGGAGCAACTTTGTAAAGATTCCACAAAACAAAAATGAAGATTATGCAATGTTCATAATCGATCAATATTTATATTAAATAATATCCTATTTAACTTACATTTTTTTTTTTTTGGGATATGGAAGCATAAGGACCAACGGACCTATAGTAGTAACCAGTAGTCACATGCAACCAGGAAGAACAAAAGATTGATTTACAATAGCC